>MU628537.1:22119-79361 GCA_025688805.1 Aspergillus egyptiacus | reverse complement strand
TTTTTTTTTTTTTTTTTTTTTTTTTTTTTTTTTTTTTTTTTTTTTTTTTTTTTTTTTTTTTTTTTTTTTTTTTTTTTTTTTTTTTTTTTTTCAGAAAGTCTACCAATACACTCAGTTATGTATATTTTCTTGTTTCTGTTTGTCTACAACGCGAGGGCACTGCTTCGGCCCTATCTGCAGCAACAGCCCCCCCAGTAGCATATTAAGCAATGGATCCTCAAGATGCATATCCTGGATATCCCGATAGATTCTTCTGTAGCAATTCTAGCCCTTTCTCTTTTACTACCGGTTTCAATGCCATATGAATATCATTGCCTATTATCAAACCTAGCTTACTCAGGATATTCACCCAGCTACTCGGTCTCTGCTTAGTGATCAACGCAGGCAGCAGGATGAGTTCAGATATACAGACTGAGAAAACGAATAAACAAATAACAAGGCGCTAAAACAGACTGGAAGCATTCAAGCATCAGATGTAGAACAGCAAATTCAAAGACAGTAGGGCGCGATCTCTTCCACCACAGGATGGACCAAGGCAGGCTTATGTTACGGCCATCTCTAATTCAGCTTTCAAAGCCAGTTAGTACAGGAAAGGTAACCAAAGAAAGAAGGAACGCAATTTACCAGTATAGAAATTCTTCCATCCCGGGCCCTTCTATCAGGTGGGGTCGCGAACCAGGATCCCGACAAAGATGGACACCAGGAATCCCGCTGCCCACAGCTGGCATCCTCATAGCCCCAATAGAATCCAACATGCGCCGCGGACATAGGCCATAGAACGGGTACTTTGGTGAAAGCAATCCCAAATTATTAATGTGCTCCGTAATGATGTTGACCCTGCTTGTTGGGCAAGGCGGCTCGCACCTGCTCCCCCCGTCGGCAAAACGTTTCTAGGTCCCCTTGAGGCTATAACGAAGTCTCTCGATCTCTTGGATTCGTCGGTCGTTCAACGTGTCTATTGAACATTCGGTTCGTTCAGTATCCAGCCTAGCCTCGGAGAACAAGCGAGATGAAAAAAGGCTTACCGAGGATTTGGTCGGGGAGAGGTAGTCCCAGAGAGGTGATAGGTTCGGTGCTATACTGCACGAGGGCAGTAGAGTAGCGCTTGAAGGTTCTGGATCTACGAAGAAACCATGCCACCCACAGCGCCATCACCATCTCTCGCGGGGTTCGGCGCAATTTGGTGGTCTCCAGCGGCTGTGCCCAGATCGCAGTGAAGAACTTGGTGGCGCTGTGGGCATTGTAATAGTTGGCGACAGCCGTGAACCTGGCAAGCCGTTCTACACTCATCCTAAATGGGAGATCGTGGGTCTGGCCGTGGAAAATCCGGAAGAGGATGAGCAAGGCCTCCGCGTCCCACCCTTCGCAAGAGAGATCCAGAGTGCCGCTTTTCCTGAATTCCTCGCTCTCTCGCCAGCCACCCGTCAGCATGGATTTGAAGTAGGGGGACGCCATGATGAGATGCTTCGCGGAGACACGAAATCGCACCTCGGAGGTCTCTGGCTTCTCGTTGGGGTTCTGAGGGTTATCGTGGGAGGAGGAGGAGTTGGTGGTGGAAGGACGCGGCGCCTGTGAGTCTTTCTCGCATACCGCGAATGAAGCATTTGGATTCTTGAGGATGAGGAATACTTCTCCGTCTGGATCGAGGATGTGAGTGGTCATCGTGGTGGAGAGACAAGAAAGATGAGGGGGTTGGTGTTTGAGGGATTGTTGAGTAGGAGGAATGAATGTCAAGACAAATCACGATGAGAGAGTAGAGAAGAAGGAGGATACGTTGCAAGGAAGAAATCTCGGTGGGCGGAGATGTAATATGCTTCCTGAGCTAGACAATAAACTCGAAGCTTGATCCTAAAATGACGCAGCTGGGAGAATAAGATTCACTGGAATTAAGAGCCGTTTCAGCGGGATTTGCCAGTATTGCACTTATCATGCCCTGCTGTCAGCAAGCTTGTGCACAAATCATACACTGACTGTACAAGGCTCTTTGATGGACAGTACTGACGAATTGCTGACTGCAACAGAGTTCACATCAGCTACTGGGTTACTGGCGGTTCTGCAAAAGCCCGTGGAAGTAACTCACAAAGTCATAGGAGCAGTGCTTGTTGTAACATGCTGCCGTCTCATAAGAATAAGCCAGACAGGAAGTTCCGTAAAATACCCTGTAGCCTAAGGACTAAGGTGTTGCGTGGCTATCGCGACACAACATATAGGCGGCTAAGCCGCGGTGTTGCCTTAGGATGTAGGTGATCTTTAAAGATGCTCTGCTTGCTTCGCTGCGCTCCGCAAATAAACAGAGCAGCCATCAGTAAGATAGTGACAAAGAAGCCAGTCAGCCTCACATACCTCAACTCGAACTGGTAAACAACAAGGACTTCAATCTCATTAACCATGCGGTGAAGAGCCCGCTCGCACATCCAGTGGGCACACCAGTCCCCATTGTGAAACAGCAAAAAGCGTGTCAAACGGGATCCCCCGCGCGCAGCCTGGTCTTGAACTCGGATGCCGACTCCAACAGACTTTGCACACTAAGCCCGTAGGATGATAGCACCTGAGAGTGGAGAATTGTTTGCTTATGCATGACCTGAGAGAGGATACCGATGGTGACAGCGCGGCAGGAAGCATTGCACGTTAATTGGCTGGACAGTGTATAGTTATACTGGTACTGGAAGACTGATGTGATATCCTGAATAGCATTCAGGCGACGTTGATTCAAGTCATCTGTTACTGTGGTCAGTCCGGATCCAGGCACAATGAATGCAACCCTACCGAGAATCATCTTTGGCAGGGGAAGTCCAATAGCCGTGATGGGTGTGCTAGCAGTCTTTAGAATACCCTGTAGCCTTAGGACTAAGGCGTTGCGTCGCTATCGCGACACGACCTAGGCGGCTAGGCCGCGGGATTAAGAACCTAGATATAGGCGGCTAGGCCGTAAATGACCTTTAAAGATGCTCCGCTTGCTTCGCTGCGCTCCGCAAATGAGCTGCACGGCATAGCGCTTGGAATCTTCTGGACGATTGAAAAACCAGGCAACGAAGAGCCCTAGCATGAACTCCCGGTTCGAGGCCGTCAAGTGAGCCTCCTTGAGAGGCTCAATAAACCTACTCACATAGGACTTGACGAGGCCCTCACACTGGTAGTAGTCCGCAAGGAGAGCAAGGTTCGCAAGGAGTTCGAGCTGTCCTGTAGCGGGCAGGTCAAACGGCAGGTAATGGACAATGCGCATAAGGATTAGGACTGCACCGATGTCCCAACCATGGGATTCAATCTCGACAGTTCCCTTTTCCATCAAGTTCTGGCTCTCTTTCCATGGTCCTTTGAGTTCGGTCTTGAGAACCGGTGAAGCCCACATTAGGTGCGACGCAGAGACTTGGATGCGGACATCGTTCTTTGTAGCCTGACCGTCGACTCCAGCAGCAGAAAACTTGTTGTCTGCTCCTTTTCCGGCCTCTTCGTATCCGGTGGAATCCGGGTTGATTTGGTCGGCAGGAGTGGAAACTTCGGTGTCGTCGAGCTCGTCATCCAACAGGGTCAAGCATGTATTGGGGCTTTCGATCACTAGAATGACTTCGCCTCCGGGAAAGATGACATGTCTGTCCATAATGAAGTAACGATAGCGGTAACGATAGAATAATAGGAGCCGACTGGGTGCTCTAGTATTGATCAACAGAGATGGACACGAGAAGGATAGACTGACAAAGAAAAATAGCAGGAGGATGAATAGACAGGACTGGAGAAGGAAAGAGGGAGCGGAGGAGGAGGAGGAGGAGGAGGAAGAGACTTGGTATATATACTTTTTTGCCTTAGAAGGGCATCGCTGCATCAAGCAGACTGTGATAAAAGCAGGAGAAGTCAAGAAAGTCAGTGTAAATCCCTAATACAAGCAGAAATTGGTTGACTTCGGAGCTCGGGGTTAAGAGAATGAATTCTGGGAATATTATATTCATTCACAGCGAAGATAACATCTCCATTCCTACTCTATAAATACCCTCTATCCCCCCAGCCTAACATGCGTCACTCCTTTCATCACCATCTTCATCTAATTTCTGAACTTAGCCGCAGCACCTATTCCACCAGCCTTCAAAATGGACCCTGACTATATCATCGACAACCAGGGCGAGCTTATCATTGCCATCCTCAACCCAAACGCCCCCTTTGCTGTCTGGGAGAATGCTGATTGCAGCCCAGTGACCGAGAACAACAGTCCTCAGTCTCCGGCAGCCTCTGAAGTCACCGACACCGCCATGAAAAACCCCAAGGCCGACGAGAGAGGTGAACCGAAGACCGTCCGCATCAGAGCGTCGGCAAAGCACTTGTCCCATGCCTCTCCCGTCTTCAAGGCCCTCTTGAAGGACAAGATAGTCAATCCCGCAGGACCTATCGAGCTAACTGTCCACGACTGGGACGTCAAATGCTTCCTCCTCTTCCTCCGGATTCTACACGGCCAGTCCCACAAAATCCCTCAATGGGTGACGGTAGAGCAGCTGGCCAAAGTGACCGTCATGGCGGACCACTACGACTGCGAGAAAGTCGTCAGGTCCACGGCCAGCAGATACATTGAATTCTTGGAGTACACCATGCCAATCACCTACTCTCGCGAGACAATCCTCTGGATCTGGCTGGGATTTTTCTTCCGCCTCTCGCGTGTGTTCGAAAGCTGCACCTCTATTGCGATGGAGGATGCCCCCGGCCTGATCTCCTCGCTGGGCCTTCCAATTCCAGACAAGATCATAGGTACGTATGTCCCCGACCCTTCATTGTATCCTGGACTAAGGGCCAGATTTAATGAATAAATTGCGCATCAACGGCATCAGCAAGGTCCTCGAGACGCTCTACCAACAGCATGACTTTTACCTCCAAGACGAGACCGCATGCCCATCCGAATGCAAAGACATCATGCTTGGCGCTCTGGCCCGCCAGCTGCACGCGAGGAAGCTCCTCTTCCCACGCCCTGTGCCGCCCTACGTCGGTCATAAATACGGCAGTCTGAGAAAGGTGAAGTTGTTCCGGAGCCCGCTCTTGTTAGAGGAGCGTTACCAGGAGGATCAAGACGGTTTGATCTACAGACTGCACAACTGTGAGACATCGGATTTCGGCGAGCTGTTCGCGCACTTGGATAGTCGGATCTTTGGGCTTGAGCTCGGCAACTACATTCGCTGAGTCGTTCTTCTCTAGTCTACGGCGGGGGATTGGTTTTAATAAGAGAGTTTTGGTGTGGAATTGGTCTTCGGATTCCTTGTTGGATTCTGGCTTGTTTGATGCTCAGTACTGGCCTGTTCATCGTGGCGGGATATCAGTATCCAGACAGGCACTGAAATTTCTGCCTCGACTCATGTAGCTAGTTAGGACGTTTAAGCAGAAGGAACATATCAATTGCTACAATATTACCGCCGCTTGGTAGAGGATTCTTGAATACCGTGTGGAGATGTCTGGATATCAGTTCTACAAGCCTTTCAGAATTAGAGAGTCCCCCTTCCACCCCATCATGTTCAAACTTTTCCTTTCTTGACCCCTCTAAGTGACCAGAATATTGATAGATACTGGTTACAAGCGGTGGAGAAAGTTAGAAAAATGGTTACCTTCACTTGAATACATGAAAAGCAGTAACCCCTCTTGAGAGCTCATGGCAACAAATCTATACAAAGGAGACTCCTAGGTGAATATAGGAAGCATGGAGTGAATACCACCTCTTCTTCAGCAGCCCAAAAATATCTGTTAAAATCCGCCAGCCATCTATAAGAGTGTTGCTCTCCTTCTTGGATCCTCACGCGTCTCCATGTCCTTCCATTTCCCACCTTAAATCACCTGTTACAAGTATCTATTCCCTTTCCTCTTTTAACTTTTCTACTTCTTAAAAAACATCAATACCATCCTTATCCAATCACCATGCAGCCGGACCACATCCTCGACCCGAGAGGTGAAGTGATCCTCCTCGTCCGGAACTCGAATTCCCCCTTCGCCCCGTGGACAGACGAAGGCACCATCCCCGAAGCTTCTGGTTACAGTTACGGCCATCGATTAGACCTCCTCGAGCTCTCCTCCAACTCATCCTCACCCGAAGAGACTGAGCAAGACGACAAAGAAGACAAAGAGGAAGAGGACAAGGAAATCCGCATCCAAGTCTCAGCCAGGCACCTAACCCTCGGCTCTCCGTTCTTCAACAGCATGCTCAGCAATACCTGGAAAGAAGGCAAAGAGTTCCAGGCAAACGGAAGAATCGAACTGGTCATCGACGGCTGGGACATCGAGGCTCTCCTCGTCGTCATGCACATCATCCACGCGCAGCTGGACAAGGTCCCCCGCTCGCTGGATGTAGAACTCCTGGCTAAAGTCGCCGCCATCGCCGACTACTATTCTGTCGACGCAGTAAAATTCTTCGGCAGGATATGGATGCCGGGGTGCGGGTCGGCCCAGCTAGTGATGACAAAAGACAGCCGCGGCCTCCTCCTCTGGGTCTGGGCCTCGTACTATTTCAAAGACGCTCGCGGCTTCAGAGATAGTACTGTCCATTGTTTGCACCAGCACAAAGGGCCTATTTCTTCCCTTGGACTGCCGATTCCCGGCGCGATCATAGGTGAGTTCTACCTTATATTCCCTGGCTAACCACGTCCACGACTAACATCATCTAGACACCATGAACCAACGACGTAACAGAGAACTCAGCTTTCTAGTCGACCGGATCTACACCGTCCGTGAGCGCCTAGCCGCAATGGCCGAAGAGCAAACCGCACTGTTCTGCAACGAGGCATGCAACGCTCTCAAGCTCGGAGCCTTGTTACGGGCGATGCGGAAGGTGAATCTGTTCTACGATAAACCGCAGCCTCCCTACCCGGGACTGAGGTACATGGATGTGTGGAACATGACGTGCTTCTACACGCCGCCTGGGTTGATTGAGAAGGAAAAGGAAACTGGGGAGTACTTGATGCATGAATGTCCGAGAGCGTGTGCTGAGGATATGATCTTTGAGGGGGGGCAGATGAGAGGGCTTTCGTTGGAAGACTTTAGTGAGAATGGCTTGTCTGGGGAGGATGTTATCTGGTGAAATGATTGTGAGGGTTGGGTTAACTGAAGGAGAGAGGATCTTGTAGTCTGGGTGCATTGAGCTTGTGCGAACACTCGATTATTGAAGTATCATAGGATGATTGAATATGCAAGAATAGACTAAAACAAATATCTGTTCACCGTGCAGGCAGTGTTAAGAATCCCGGTTTCCTCAGGGAATGCCCTGTCGGAGGCCTATCCTCTCATCTACCAGAGCGTGATTGACATGTACATTAGAAAGAATGCCCACGAAGGATAATCAGCCATATGGCTTATCACCAGCGACTACACATCCCTTTTAATGGTTTCCTGGATGCTTAATTGCTTTGACGTCCTCGAGCCTCGAGACTGGCATGGTCTATATGGCACCCTGCCTGGACTGCGAGCTCCTGCTACGACGCCCCCGAGGAAGGAAAACAGCAAGGAAACCACTCCAATCGTAGATTAATGGGACCGCTTGCAAGATATCAGACACGAAGGAAACAAAGCCAGAGTATCAAGCGGTGAGGACTTTAGTAACGGGATAGTGTAGGTGAATATACCTGATATTATACTTTGCTTCACTGAGGAATTCACAAGAAGAAACATGCTTGATTAGCATTTGCTATAGCTACACACCCAGGGGATGGGAGGCACGTGTACATGGAATATGCATATGGCGTGAAATTCAGTTAAGAAGCGATATGAATGTATTTACTTGCTTGAATGAAAACTCACTGCAGCCCTGACGTTAAGAGCCCCGTCCTCCCACTAAGAATCTTCTTCTCTTACCACCCTTTCTCATTCCATGCCAGGGCTGTCCTCACACCTGCTCAACTTCATACCTTCCTGTCTTTGCAAGTGTCTAACCATGTCCCATTCCACCACCACACTGCCCGACGGGCCTCCCACCCACACCCTCGACGACGAAGGCGACGTCCTCATCATCCTCCGAAACCCCAACGAGCCCTTCGCCGTCTACGATGGAGAATCCTCCGACAAGGAAGAACCCACCCCGGAGCCCCAAGCCGACGTGACATACCGTGTCTCCTCCAAGCATCTAAAGATCGCATCGCCTGTCTTCAAGAACATGCTCAGCCCCGAATGGAAGGAAGGAAAGAAGCTCCAGGAGTCCGGCCAGGTCACCATCAAGGCCTTTAGTTGGGATTCCGATGCCTTGCTCCTCTTCCTGAGCGTGCTACACTGTAAGGCCCATGAGATCGACTACCAGCCTGACCTCGAGCTCCTCGCCCAGCTTGCCGTCATTGGGGATTACTACCAGTGCAGGAAGCTTGTGTCGTTCCATGCAGATGCCTGGGTGAGCCGCCTGCCTGTGACATCACCGGTCCACGTTCGAGAGATGATGCTGTGGATCTGGGTGGCTTTCTGGTTTGGACGTGCCGCATTGTTCGAGAACTACACGGCCATGGTTATCCGCGAGTCCGAGGACCCGGTCACCTCCCTGGGGTTGCCTTTTCCATCTAAAGTAATCGGTAAGTCGAAGATGCCTCACCCGATCTAGTCAAGTCAAGACAGCTAACATAACCCAGACAAGATCAACGAAGCGAGAACCAGCTACATCGGCCGCATCTTCAACGCCCTGGACCTAGAGAGGCACAGCCTACTCAACGACGCCAGATGTTCGTACGAATGCTGCGCACTCGTGCTGGGCGGCCTAATGAAACAGATGCACGACAACGACCTCCTCTGCTCCGACGCCCTCCTGACCCACGACGATCCGCACTCCCCTCGCGGTCTGCGACCCCCGCAACCCACAGCCCCATACCATGGCTTCAGATTCGACGACCTCAAAAGCCTGGTCCTGGGATTCAGACCATTGCAGGCCACGGGCATAAAGCACACCAACAGCTCGCACATGCCACCGCCAGGCCCGCTGCCCAACCCGATCACTGATACCTATCAGCACCCCTTCGGTGGTTCCTTTCCGCGACTCGACTTTATTATCCATTCTGTGCAGTGGTTCTACGATGAGTTTGACGATCTGCGCGGGTTGGAAGTGGAGGGACTGAAGCTGGCGGATCTTACCTGTGACTAGGAGGTATTGTGGTATTCGTGTATGGGATTGGGTCCGTTCAGGGCTGACATGATAAGTGAAGATGTTCTTATTCTGTACACTGTATCCTCTTGATTCACTCTGTATCTTCAATAGTCAGCTACTATCACAGCCAGCCTAACTATAAAAAAGTCATTCGTGAACATACCTCGGACCTATTAATTCCTTCTAGATAATCCCATCATTCATAGACACAAGACAAGCACTCTGAAAGCGAACCACCGTCGTCCACCAAATCTATAAGAAACCCTTCGTTGATCTTAAACCAGAGCAAGGAGCATACGCTCCATCTCCAGAAACCAGAGTTACGAGTACCTTTGTCTCTAAAGATCCCACCACCACGTACAACCTATTTCTGGATTTCCATGCACCACCACTTGCGCAAGGCCCGACGCAGCGAAGAAGACAGTTACCACTCAGTCTCTGGAGAGCGCTGGCAAAAAAAGCCAATAAAAAAAAAAGATTGTGTGTAGGCGTCACAAGATATGGTAGTATGGTAGGGTTTAGATTGGGGGCGCAGAATAATTTTAGGCAGTGGGGTGTTTTTCTGGGGATATCCATCTATATTATATACGGTGTATGTGTACGCTGTACCTTCTTTCTTCCTTTTTTCTTTCTTTGACATTGACCAGCCCTTGTATCAATAAACACCCCCATCAAGTACCATGCTCATACGCGCTCCTCGCCCTAAACCCAGGCCCCATATAAAAGAACAACCAAGGAATAGGCGCCATAACGACCGCCAACCCCCCCAGTAAACTGGTCGCCCCGCCGACCCCCAACACCTCATACATCCGGGGCACGAACAGCGGGAACGCAGCAGAAAGCGTATACCGAGTCAGAGACGAAGCGCCACTGGCCGAGGCGCCATACTTCGATCCGTACACGTCCAGCATGTAGAAGTTACAGGGGATGTAGATCAACATGCTGCCGAGGAAGGAGATGCCCTGGGCGAGGATCGGGACGATCCAATGCACGGATGGACTGGCTGTCCAGGCGAAGCAGAACAGACCGAGCGGGAGGACAAGACTACCGAACATGGCTGGGTAGAGCCTTATCTCGGGTGGGGATCCTTCGGTGTTGTGATTCCGGAGACGGAGGGTGGGACGGCGCTGGAGGAGGCGGTTGACTGTGAAGAGGACGAGCGGGGAGAGGGTGCATCCGGCGACCATGCCGAGGAAGGAGAGGGCCTGGCCTGTTGCGGCGAAGGCGTAGATGGTCGCGAAGACGCGGGGGCTGGCGACGACGAAGGTGTAGAGGAGGGCGAATTGGAAGCCGCAGTAGAGGCAGATGAAGCCGACGAGGGGCTCGGTGAAGAGCATGTCCAGGGGTCGGATGATGGTTGAGGTGAGGAATTCTTTAAAGAGCTGGAGCGTGGTTCTGCGCTGGACGGGCAGGGGGCCTGCGCATGCGGTTCCGACCTTTTCAGCTCTCTTTCGGAGTAGGATTGGCTTGTAGGATTCGCGGATCACCAGGGCTGGGGGGTGGAGGGCGGCGGACATGATGAGGGGGGTCCACGCGGTCCAGCGCCAGCCTCTTTGCTCGACGACGAAGGCGCCGATGAGCGGGCCCATGGAGCTGCCGATTGTCGGGACAGCATAGTATATACTCAGCGGAATGGCTCGTTGGGATGGAGGAGTATAGTCGGTGATAGTCGCTGCCGCTACAGAGACACCGGGGGCCGCGAATACGCCCGCTATGAACCGGCAGAGCACGAGAGAGGCGATTCCCTGGGAGGCACCGACGCCGATTGTAAAGAGATCCATGAGAGGCAGAGTCAGCAGGTAGACGAACTTCCGCCCGAACGTTTCTGACAACGGAGACGAGATCATGGGGCCGAAAGCCAGGCCGAGGGAATACGCAGACAACGGCAGAAGAGAGACGGTTCTCGAGACGTTGAACTCGGCCTGGACTTGCTCATGGCCGGATGAGTACATGGAGGCATTGACGGTTGTCGCGAATCCGATCGCCCCGATGACGGTCGTTGTCAAGATCTTCCTGGCCGTCGTCCAGTTTCGGGGATTGCCTGGGTCATCGTCGCTCTCCCAGTCTTGGGACCTTGTTCGTGCCTCTTCCGGTCCTTCGCTGATCTCACCCTGCATCATCTTCCGCTGTGTACCTGGAAACAACTATCCTGCACGGAGATTCATATAATAGGATCGAATGTCGGCTCGGCTATATAACTTGAGGTAGATCAACCGAGATTCCGAAGACCCCAGGATCATGCGTTGACAAGCACGGTTGGTTTAGGAGCCCAGTTTTCAGCCATTCTATAGGGCTTGAAAAGCGGATGATATGATCTACTCCAGTAGTTTCGCTCTTTAAAGAGGTGCACGCAGGCTGTCAGTCAATATGAGGGAGAGACAGAGCAGGAAATTCCGAAAGTGAAGCTAGACAACTCCAAATTGCTGGGCATGGGGCCAATTTGAATCTTTCTAGTACTGTAGTAGCTGCAGGTGACCCCGCCGGAAAAATATCCGAGGGGGATCTCTTGCTTGCAGCATTTCCTAAAGCCTAGCCCTAGCTTGGTCCAGGGAGTCAGAGCAGTATGTCCTGCTATTTGGAAAATTCCTGATATGTCGACAACCACGACCCCCTCCAGCTCCAACTGACTGGAGTTGTTGCTACAGGGTAGCACCAGAGCACAGTCGATCTGGGCTGGACTTCTGGTGCGAAGTAAGTGTTCGTTTCCTGTAGATCAGTAGCTGTTTGTAGGAGATACTTCAGGGCTACTTCGCTAACAGATAACCACTCACCACCATATTGTAGCCTAGTTCATCAAGCAAGGTAGGTCAAAACATCACCGCAGCTATTAGGGAAACCCTGTACCAAAGACCCCATGCCCCAGACAGAAACAACCACTCCGTACCCCAGCCAAGGTGGCAGTCAAGCCTCCGACAAGCGTACACTACAGTGAGTATAGAAGACGGCCTTGAGGGAGTTCGTCCCAACGGCCTAGGTAAGGTGCTTTGTAGCGGTATAGCCTCGGAGACATTTCAATAAGGGTCCTGGGGTTGGAAATAGCGAGGCTGACTTCTTCAATCTCTGTGGCAGTATCGCTTGAGATTCCCACCGGCTGAGCCTGGACGTACTGCTTGCGTTGAGTATGACCGGGGCGGCGGGCGAATTCCCTCTGTCTTAGCTGGTCAATTGCTCCTGTGCAGAGTCGGGATGTCTTCATCCAGTGTAACTTCTGGCTGAGCGTTAGAGTACCTGGTAGAGGGAGTGGGAACAAGCTGTCCTTCGCCGTCATTCTGGAGACAAGATACCGTACTCTCCCGATCGCTAACCGGTGATTATGCAGTGACGAGATCATCTGTATTCCAGCCAACAAGACCAGCTCTATGAAATTTCTCTTCATATGTCACTTTTCAAGGGGAATAAAAAGAGCTATTTCTCCAGTCAGCGGGATTCAAGGCATCTATTTGATGAAAGAGCCTAGGTCCACTTCATCTACCTAAGGTCTCCGACATAGGTGGAAACACCCAACCCAAGACGGGAGCAAAAAAAAAGCATCCAACAATCTGGCTTGAGTGGACGAACCGATCAGAACAGTAAACCCAAAACAAAAGAAACGCCACCAGGAATCTAGACCAGCATGGTTGAGTGGACTATGTCATCGCAAATCTAATCTACCTTCGATATCCGGCGCCGTAACCCAATTCCTGTCAACCCTCCCCCATGATCCTCAACCTAACGATTGAGATGACAACCCGCATATCCCTATCCCTATCCTTATCCCTCACCATTCTCTACCACACCGCGTGTACGCTCTACCAGCTATCCCGATTCCTCACAGCCACCATCGCCCAAATAACAGCCCTCACCATGGGTCTCTACGAAGGTATGATCACTTGGGCGGCGGACATATTCCGCGGCGCAGACGACCTCTCACTCCGCACGCTGCTCGAAGCCATTCTCGAGCGACTCAAGCGCAGTCCCGAGCTAGTTTGCCCGCGGCTGCTACTCGACACACTAACCCGACTCGCCGGATGGACACTGGGCAGTCTTTTCGGGACGGTGAGCGGAGGCAGTCTGTGCAGTATCCGGGAAGCGGTGTTCATGAACGAAGTGAATGCGACGACGCTGATTCTGATCCGCGACCAGGCGAGCGAGTTGGGGAGGTTTCTGCTTGATTTGGTGGAGCCGGCGAAGGGGTATTATGATGCGGATGGGGGGAGGGATGATCATGATGATGAGCAGCTGAAAGAGGGGCAGGAGGGGGATCGACATTTGCTGTATGCGGAGTTCAATGAGTTGGATTTTACGCGGCATATGAATTTCCATGCGGCGGTTTGTCAGGCGCAGCGGTTGGTGAAGTCGGTGATTTTTCTCCTGAGCATGCTCTTCCGGCCTGTGGTGTTCCGGGAGATCAATATGACGGCGGAGACGCAGGTCGAGAGTGACAGGGGGATGGGCTCAACGTGGGACACAAATGAGCAGCAGCAGGTATCGAAGAAGGAGGCAGGGGTCGTCGTCGTGAAGGGAAAGAAAACCAGTGCGGAGAGTCCGGTGAAGGTGGAGGATGAGAAGTGGTTGTTTGTCAACGGCATCGCGGGGGAGCGGTTCTGGCTGCGGCTCGCCTGTGACAAGCTCCGGGCTATGTTCTCCAGGGAGATCCTGGGGATTTTCAACCGAGGCGACGGGGTGCTCTGGGATATCATTGAGTGCGCTGGACAGCGAAGCGCATACAAGCGCGACTCGGAGCCAGACATCAACACCGTCGTGCGGCGGCAGCGAACCCTCATCGACAGTACAGCCAGCACCCGGGAGGCGCAGCGTATTCTGCACGCGGAGCTCAAGCAGGCGTTACTGGAGAACAACCAGTCGCAGTATATCGTCATGATAGCGCATTCGCAGGGCTGTCTTCTCCTGCGCCATGTGCTCGAGGATCTGATCGTCACGGCGACGACGAACATGGCTCTGCGGGAGAAACTACGCAAGCTCTGCGTCTTCACGTTTGGCAACCCGAGTCTCCACTGGAAGACGCAGCGGGAACATCCGAAGGTGCTTTCCGGTGCGGACGGGTCGTATCTGAGCCTGCATGTGCACCGGACGGAGCATTTCGCCAACCGGCAGGACTTTGTGGCGCGGTTGGGGGTGTTGAGTGACGATCGGGATTATGGGACGGATGAGATCTTTGTGAATGAGGACTGGACGGGACATTTGTTTGGGACTCAGTATAGCCTGGAGGCCGGGCATTATGAGAATCAGAATCCGCATGGCCAGCATTCCTGGCTGCTGGCTTGTCTGTATGGACGGTCGATGAATGAGGCGAAGGGTGAGCATCCGTATCTTTTCTAGTGATGTGTATAGCTTAGTGACATGCTTATCTTGGTAGCGGGACCAGCTCCGTCATCTTGATGTGGTAGAGGTTGGATTGTGATACATACAGCATGCACAGACATCGCGATCACATAGCTACGGTATATATCATGGAGTTGTCCGGTTACGGCCATCCGAGCATAGATGCTACACAATAATGATCATCAGACTGCCAGATGCCTCAGCGGTCTTGTAAAGTAGGACTGGCGAGCTCCAGCACAGGATGTACCCACTACGTGCAATCTCTGGCTCAGTTTCTAGGGCCCCATGTTGCTACACCAAGCAATCATATTAAGACAGCCAGAGCTTGTCTTTTACCAGGACAGGATAACATCTGTCAAGCTCTTCTCCAGATAGACTAACTCTCGCCCTCACAGCTCCGACAACCCTGTCGACCCATCAACCCGACACAGCCGCCCATCGACGTCTTCAACCCACTCATCCGATCCCACCGCCGTCCGCCCATAGAAGAGCTCATCCGGATCATACTTCGCCTTGATCTCTCTTAACCGCCCATAATTCTCCCCATAGAATGCCGTCTGGAAGTCCGGCTGTCGGAAATCGGCCTGCTCCTGTCAGCACTGCCACGGCCACCCCATCCACCCACAGCAAGGATGATGGATTAGAGCTGTACATACCTCATTCAAATAAGCCCCAGACCCGGGAGCCAACGCAGACAAGCGAGGAATATACTCCTCGGTCATCTTGCGCTGCCAATTCAACATTTCCGTCTTAGCGTCCCACTCCCATGGCGTCGTCACCGTCGACAGGAGCAGTGCCTTCCTCCACGCAGGGAGGACAGCATTATCTACGTCCCCAACCACATCCGGCGAGACGTTCAGTGCGACATTGATAACCGTTGCTCCATCCTCGACAATAAACCGATACGCGTCCGTCAGCGCCTCGTTATTCTCTTCCACGACCGAGCGCGGAACCAACCACCCGCCAAAATGCGAAGTCCCGACAGGAATGGCAACCTGCATGTTACTGAACTGCTCGAGATAGCTCGGGAACTGAGCCGCGTAATGCGTATACTGTATCCCCAGCCTATCCAGCCCGTCCGTAAACGGGTTCAGCAACCGGTATAGATCCGCCACGGCGAGGTCGGGCCCCGTGAGCGGCGAAAGGAGGAAGCTCGAGTTGGTGAATGTGCTGATCACCATCGCGCCCGCGTCCGCCAGCGCGGGCTGCGTAGTCTGGAACAACGTGATAGCGTCGTAGTAGTCCTTTTCGGAAATCCCAGCCCTCTCGAATGTCAAGTTCAACCCGGACACGGGTGTGCCGGGGTGCACCTTGACGGTCAGGGACAGGACGACGGCATAAGTGCCTCCACCACCACCAGATAAGGCCCAGTATAGATCCGCGTGCTCGTTCTCCCGCGTCGCGGTGATATGCTGACCCTTCCCGTCAACGACTTCCCACGCCAGCGTCTGATCCGCACCGAGCCCATAGCGCGAGGCGAGCGCCGAGTGGCCGCCCCCTTGCGTGTATCCACCTGCAATCCCGACGCTCGGACACTCCCCGCTGACGACCTGGTACCCGTGCTTATCGGCGGCGGTGTAGGCTTCTATTCCTTGCACGCCAGCGGCCATGGTCATCGCGGGGCCGGTGTAGAAGCCGTCGGAGTAATCGGGGTGGATTTGGATGTCCTTGAGATGATGCATCCAGAGACCTAACGAGCCCGCGCCGGTGGACTTCCCCTGGTAGTCGTGGCCTGTGTTGCGGATGACGAGGCGGATGTTGTGCTCCCTTGCGAACTGGAGCGCTCTGCTGACGTGGTCCGCCGTGCTGACGTTGACTGCGTAGGAGATGTAGTTTCCGAGCGTGCAGGGTTTCTCAACAGCGTGGAAGGGATCGCAGCTGCCGTTGGCGAAGAACGGGGCCATGATTGATGAGGATGTTTCGTAGCTGTTGGGTTAGCATGCCATCTACAATGCAATATCACAGCGTAGCAGTGAACAAAAACTAGGTATACATACTGCAGTTCCGGGGTCGTCCATCCAGATCGCAATTCCGCACATACGGCCGCATCATAGTTTGGATCGTGACACGGCGACCCTAAAGGCACGGTGGCGATTAGGCGTCCATCGATGGAAGAATTGAATTCTCTCCATGTCTCCCTTGATGGCCAACATGGATCCCCGGGGAGACAGCGGCACGAGGTCACCGCAGCCGCGGCCGTAGATGCAATTGCCAGGACGATGAAGGACCTCATATCGAGCTGTCGAACTTGGGATCCAACTCGCGTAACAACACTACCGGTACAACGATAGGTGCCGGCGGCTCAACCTGGAATAAATAGAGATGTATGCAATGCCGATCCGCACGGCCCCCCTCCAGACGGTAACTGGATAGCGAGCCCGGGCATACCGATGCATTGCTACCTAACTCGATCTAGACCTGCCTTCGATGGACAGTTTCCAGTGGCAAACTTGGGGTCCTGTCACACGGGCCGCTTGTGGTGGGGATTGTCCGAGTCATGCCGGCATTTGGAATATCGGCAATAAGTGCTTGTATAATGAATCCCAAGTAGGATGAACCGTGTCATGCTCGTTTCTTCGTTTGGGATGCCATATGCTTGTCAGAAAGGAACCGCACTGCGGATCACTTGGCTTTAGTTCTGCCTCCTACACCGCAATGTTGAGTCTTGAGGCGATACACAAGGCCATCTTGGGACAGGCGCTTGCATGACAAGCGGACAAGCAAACGCTGCCAGCATAGTCTCCGGTAGTGTTGCCGACGTGCAGCTTTTACGTTAGTGTTGGCAGGGCATCTGTCACGCCGTGGAAAGTAACGCCAAGGAGGTTGCCGACGGCCGGTCTTGCGATTACCGTCTGAGAGTGGATACATATAGGGTCGTTGTCAATAAAAATGGCTTACGGTATTGCTACGACTGCGAAGACATACCGAAACCGGACGATGTACGTAGTATTACTCTCCTACGGAATCGGAGACACGTACGACATCAGTGGACAGCATTATCGACAGGACCGGAACGTAGTAAGGAGCGGATCGAACCAAATAGGCCGGATATCAATATCCTCACTGCCGAAACTACCGGCTAAAAGAACGACCTAACCGCCCGAAACAAATCCTTAAAAACCCTAAGAACGCCTAAACGCCGATCTGCGCTCCAGTCAGTAACGCCCAGAAGAACGCAAAACATCACCGCGAACTTCAAGAAACGCAAGGACTTGAGAACGACCAGACCCCGTTTGACTTCTTGCCGCTCCCGCTCCAGACTCCAGTTACGCTGGATGCCGAGAGAGTTCCGCACGGCCAGTTTTTTGATCTGGTCGGACGAGTACGGTGGGCGCATGAAGCCCGTCATCTTCATGAAGAGCGGCGTCGGGCGTGCAATCGTCCGGTAGTGCGTAAAGGCCTTGAAGCCATAGTCGCCGTGGTAGGCACCATGGCCGGAGTCGCCGACACCGCCAAAGGGGGCTCCGGGGACCATCGCGTGGAAGAGGACGCTGTTGACGGTGACGCCACCGGAGAGGGTGGAGGATATCACTGCAATGATTAGCAAGTGTGGAATCGGGGCCAGTGGAGGCTTACCAGACTCGATCTCGGCTTGGTCCTGGCTAAAAACGTAGATTGCGAGAGGGTGGGGGAGGCTGGGCGTGTTAGTACAGCGGCTTGGGTCTCGATAGCAAGGGTGAGCTACTTATTGATCGAGTCAATGGCTTCCTGGGTGGATGCTTTGACGACGGGGCAGATCGTGCCAAACAGCTCTTCGGACATGAGGGAATCATTCAGTTTGACGTCACTGACGACAGTCGGGGGCAGCAAACGAGTGCTGGAATCGCGAGTACCGGCAAACTCAACCTTGCCCTGCGATTTATCCGCAAGGCCCGTAAGTCGGGCATAGTTCTTGTCGTTGACGATATGGGTCATGTAGTCTCCGCCGCCCGAGTTGTATTTATTGAACCAGTATGTCAGTCGCTCAATCAGCTTCCGCTCGACACTGGGATGTGCAAACACATGGTTCACCGACAGACAGATCTGTCCGGAGTTCATGAACTTTATCCAGGCGATGTCTCTGGCCGCAACCTCAATATCCGCCGAACTAGTCACGATCGCTGGACACTGCCCGCCCAACTCCAGGACGGTCGGGGTGAGGTGTTTCGCAGCGGCAGCAGCAACGTGGCGCGCGACAGGGACAGAACCCGTGAAGAAGATCTGGTCGAACTTGCGCTGGAGGAGCCGGCCGGTTTCTGCCGGTCCGCCAGTGACGACGCGAACGGCGCTGTTGTCGAGATACTTCGGAATAAGGTCGACGAAGAGCTGCTGAACCGAATTCGTCACCTCCGATGGCTTCAACATGACAGCACACCCAGCGGTAATAGCAGCAATCAGTGGTTGGATAACCAGGGAGAAGGGAAAGTTCCAGGGCCCAATAATCAGTGCCACGCCCAACGGTTCCGGTCGCACGGTCGGCCGGAGGAGGAAGCTCATCATGCCGGCGTTGGGCTTCTGGTCGGCGGTCCACTTGTCGATGTTCTTCAGATGGTCGATCAGATCAGTCTTGACGCTGGTGATTTCGGTGACGGTTGTCTCGAATGGATGGCGGTTCATGTCCTTCTTCAGCGCGTCCCGAATGAGCAACTCGTTATCCTCCACCAGCCACCAGATCTGCTTGAGCTGCCATCTGCGCCAGGCAATCTCCTTGGTCTTGCCGGACTTGAAGGTGGCCTGGAGCGTGTTGTAGGCGAGCTCGACCTCGGTATCGGGCGTGTATTCAGCCATAGGGACGGTGGACTGGTGGGAAGTCGTCAGCTATGGAGGGGAAGTCCCCAGCTGGGCGAGCTTTGATCAAGGTTAAGTACCTCGAAGCACATGCAACGGCAAGTTGCTAGGAGCGGGGAAGGAGCTGCCAAGAGGAGCTGTTATTTAAAATCGGGCCAAGAAGCCAAATAAAAAGTACCAGAGGGAGTGGAGATCGAATAACAGCTCCGGTTTCTGTTCGACAGGCTGCATAGTGCCGCATATCATTTGCGATGATCCAACTCCTGCAGAAGTGGTTGCGAGTTCTCCGCACCAGAGCCGACAGTCACCGCGGCCCGGCATCAAGCCGAGCCTTACTCATTCCACATGGTCCGTACTCCGTCGTGTATATATTTCCGGGGAAGAAAGCTTATTTTGCGGGGTTGTTCAGGTAGAGAGAAGATACTCGTTAACAAGAGAGCTGCGCTATGCGGGAACTGTGGTCATGGCGTGGCATGCTGTATTCTCCGGGATCGTCAAGACATAAAAACGAGCTGGTTTCATTAAGGTAGTGACATCCTACCCGAGTACAGAAAGACTATCCGAAATGCTTCTGCCACCAACCCTTCTTCCATGTCCCGCCAAACCGATGATTGATGCAAGCATGCACACTGCGAAAGCTCTCTGCACCCGAGTGCCGCTGCCCATTCCCCCAAGCATTAATCGGAAGGACACAGAGCCCGCCCATGGCCTTCCCCGCCGCCGCTTCCCTCGCATCGATGCAAAGCGGTTCACGAATCTTATGAAACGGCGCCCACGTTACGCGTCGCGCGACCTCACCGGACGGCATGAACAGGTCTCCGATCGTCTCGTCCGCCTCGACTGACGCCCCGATCAACGGGTGCGTCGTTGGGAGCGCGTCGGAGAGCGCATCGAGAATCGCATCCGTGAAGACGCCCGGACCGGTGACTTCGAGGATTGTCTCCTCTTTATACCGCGGTCCGATCACGGGGAGACTGTATTTGTTGTGCTGACGGGTATGTGACAGGACTCGGACGATGACTTCGCGCAGGAGAGGGCTGAAGCGCTGCGGCGCGTAGATGGTGTACTGGATAAGACCATAGGTGCGGATCCAGTGCCAGTCGCGCATCAACTGGGCTGAGGCATGGGGTTCGTCGATTTCAACTCCGACGACGAGGGAGATATTCGCGTTTCCGGTGTCAAGATCGTTATGGAGGGGCTTCAGCGACGGGCACGAGTTGATCGATTTGGCGGGGTAGACGTCCATATCAGCATAGTAGCCGCCATAGTACCACAACAGGAGATATCGCAGGAGATCCGACCGGATAACATGGTACGGATAGGAATTGTAAAGGGTCTTGAGTTCGGGGATCGTTGCTAAGACGGTGGTGATGAAGTGGTTCGCCTGGTCGTCTGCCACGAGCTGGGGGTGTGTTAGTGTGGTGCACATCTGCTTCCAAGCGGCGATCTCACCGTGTATTCCCATTCTTTATTTGCCTCCTCAAACTTGAGCGAGTCAGACCCCCGCTGCACGCTTTCAGTGTCGCTCCCGAGTCGAATTTGCCATATGCGATTCTCTGCGGCGTAGCGGCCACCGTTGTGGGCCAGGACCTCCTGCTCCAACTTTTGTAGGGCCGACGAGACGGCGCGCTCGTATTCCGAATCCGGGTGATCTCGATAGGAGGAGTGGTGGAGGTATCGTGGAATATCGTCAACGCTGTAATCCGGGAGCCATTTCCCCTTGACGATGCGACCGTTCTTGGAGGAACTGGGCAGGTGATGGAGAACCAGATAGAGCAAGACGATCAGCACAATGACCGACCATCGCCGGCGGACAATCGGAGGAGAGAATGGTTTCGGCCTCTGTGGTTTCAACATGGCGCCATGAGGAGAAAAACAGACAGAGAGAGGCGGGGGTGACAGAGGAAAAGAAACAATTTTTGCGGAGGGGATGATCCCGACAAGTGAACAGACAAAGACGAGACAAACACATTTCCAGTTGGGGGCCAAAAGCAGCCAAGCACAGCCGATCTGAGGCTGTGCCGGGCGTCAATTGGACTGACTCTCTCCAGCAATGCGACGCGCAATGGATGGATTGACAATGGGGCTGAAAGCTGAAACCCTGCAACCGATGGGGCTTGGGGGCCCTGAACTAAGCAAATGAGGGGCCTGTCAATTGTGCCTCCAGGACCCGCTATGGCTTGCATCGTTTTGAGCTTTCCTTGGTATGGCTTAGCTGGAGGACGGCATTCCAGCGGCACCAATCGTGGTTGAATGTTGAAAGCCAATCCCTGCTCCATTGATCCAGTCAGACCCACCGGTTCCTGGTGATCGTGTCTGTCTCAATTTCCAGCGGACTCTCCATATGGATGACTCTTGTTGTTACTGTTAGAACCTAAGGTAAGCGCCTTCTGCTTCCCAATTAAAACTAGAGAAATAGGAAATAAAAAAAATCAAGATATAAATAGAGACATTTACATAATGAAGATGCACTACCTCATCCATGATCTTGAAAACAAAAAGTGCGTCATTCTGATCCAGATTTGGGACTGTTCATGTAGCAGTCTGCTTCAGACTGAATCATTTCCCTGTGAGCCTCATACCAACTACTATAAGGAGACACGTTCTCCTCACTGTCACTGTTCGAGGGAGATGAACCCCACAACTCACGCAATCTGGCCCTTCTCGAGGCTCTTTCTGCCTGCAGCCTGGCCCTTTCCTGTTGTCCCTCGTTTTCCTCAACACGCCGTTCCCTTTCCTTTATGATTGACCAGCATCGCTGACATTTAGACATGTTACTGCCTTCTTCAACTCCCGCTTCCCCGAACACCCCGCAGGATTCGCACACCACATACTGTAGCCCTTGTATGGCAATATGACTTCCGCGGCAATATCGGGTAGTGCCTGGACGAGGGTTGATGCCACAATCCACACAGAATCGTTTCCCTGCATCGACAGCAAACTTTGCCTTCTTCTTCCTTATCATATTATCCGCAAATCTAGCCCTTGGACGGAGGCAAAAGCAATCTCGACATGTATACAGGTCTTTCTGCCGGCCAAAATCTGAGACTTCCACTTCCAGCATCTGGCTGATACTGAGTCGGGGGATCAATGCGTGAAAATGCCAGCAGACGATTTTCAGTCGAATAAGGCTGGGGAAATCGAGACACTGAGCGATGAGGTAATGAATCTCGTTTGGGAGGTCAAGAAGTGTAATGGATCCTGCCATCCTGGATGCTCAATGCTTGTTGGAGCGATGAAATCTCATACGATTCACCTATCTAGGTAGATGGAGGAAGCAAACAATCACTAGAGGTGAGAGAGATCTTACCCCGCGGTGGTCACCGGACACATGGCGCTATACTTCATCCGGCTCGCCAACAAGAGGTAATTAGTATAGGGAGAAGAAGACGACAACAAGTCTAGTATAGTAGGGCTCTGTTCCTTACAAAATCCAGCCCAGCTTCAAACCAAAGGTCAACCAGATGAGGCATCCCGACTCAGTATCGAAGACCTCAGGATAAGCGGGAATATCCAAGACGATGCTGCACAGTCTCCCCTGCATGTCTGGGCTGCCTTTCATACTTCAACCACCAAACACTCATACAATGGCGAAGTGGAGGAATAAACCTGATGGCGGTGAACTTGTTTGAGTAGATTCTGGTGAGGCCGGTAAAGGTCTAACACATTCACTCATGCAGGTAGATGTGGCCCACTATAGATGTCTTCTCCACTGGGTTCAACTTCTTTCACTCCTCCTGCTATTGGTGATCTCGCAGAATCTTCCTGGTCAGTGAATATCACACATTCAACACTGGATATCAAGAGAACTATCTATCCTCCAAATATCCATCTCCTCCACCATGTCTGCTGTGTTTCCCTGTGCTATTATCAAACTTCCTGACGCCCAGGTTTCGGTCCCTCTACGTCCAACGGAGCCACCGCGATGTCCAAATCGTACGAACTAGTTACTGTGCTTGACAAGATCAACCAGCTAGGCTGGGAGGCCCTCGCCCACATTTGCGCCCAAGACACCCCTATCGCTACAACCGCGTTCTCGCCTCTATCCATCACAATCGGCATGGCCATGCTGGCAGGCGGTGCAGTCGGATCCGCCTATCTTCTTCAGCCGCGCAAGCCGTACACGGTAGAAGATGAATGCGGGCATGAGCGCCAAAGACAGATCAGCGACGGCATTGAACGCTGGACGAGGTAAGCTCTCTCTCCCTAAGGTTCGTATAAGGTAGCTGAAGCCACCCACCAGCCTGCGAAGTTCCCACGATGAGCTGGAACTCCAATGCAAAACACGACCCAGGTGTATCGGGAATCCAGATCTTCTTCGGTGGGCTGCAGAAACCGATGATGGCGACTATGGCGATCGTATTCCAGATAATCGAAACCAGGTTAAGGATGTAGAGAAACCATCGTTGAAACAGCGTGGCCGCGGGGCCGATGAGGCGGAGGAGAAAGATACTCACTGAAATCTTCCCGGTCGTGGTGCTGACAACAGAGAAACAGGGGGCGATGACGGTGTATTTGATTGCTTGGGCCCGGTTGTTCAAGTCCGAGATGTCATACGTATGTCGTCCCAGCCCGTAGTGAACGGCCACTTCTGCTAGAGCGGAGCATACAAGCGCGTTTGCCTGAACAGGTCAGTTATCTATATTGCCCCGAGCCAGCAGTGGAGTTCCCATACCAAGGCAAGCGCAATAAAAAAGTCATCCCAGCCCCGCCGGCGTGTCCTCCATACGCGTGCGTATAGACGAAAAGCCACCATGATGAGCGACACTGCCCCGAGACTCCATGAAGCCCCGGTTATGCTGGGTGACTGGTCCTCCATAGTGACGGTTAGTGGAAGGCAGACCCTTACCGTCTACAAAGCGTCTGGACATCCCATTCTAATAGGAAAGGACAAGCTATGGGTCTGCCATGGTATTCTTCTTTTCTCCTGCCTTTGTACAAGGCGGCGCATGGGGATGAAACCCACCGTGTGCCCTAGCGCATAGACGGCGTTTTTGGGAGACACCAACACCATTGGCTGCTGCTGCCCCAGCGGCAAGACGGATCGAGGCGACTCCCGCCGGTGGAGAACCACTTACAACACTTCACAGACGGCCGGTGTAGCCGAAATAATCCCCCGGTCGATTGCAGGGTTGGGGGCTGTAATCTCCTGCCTAATCAGGAGGCTTCCATGCTGGGGACAGCGTGCTCGGCTAATCGGAGCTCAAGCCGAGCGCTCCACGATACTAGAGTAGATACTGTGCGTGATAGCGGCTTAAGGCCAGTGCCATAGGTTGCATCAATTGAATCAGGGGATCGCATAGCCACAAAACTGATAAAGGAACCGACCTGGCACCTGGTTTAACCCCGGTCGCTCAGCCGTCACAATCACATTCACAACCCATCCACCTTGGCAGAGAGAACAATGGCTACAGCTAATTCGAGAGACAATGCCAATGGCACCAACGGCTCATATCCAGACTCGGTGGGCCGTCTCCTAGACAAGGTCACGCAGGCTGTGAGTACGTACAGGGTCGGGCACGACGAGAAGGACCGTCTTTCTGCTCTCAAAGCAGCCCAAGAGCTCGTCCGCGGGCTGCACGAGCCATAGGACAATGTCTACCACCTGGTCTACTCGGTACTGTCCCTATCTCTCGTGGTTCCAAGTATCAGGGTCAATGACTAACGAGAGGGCCTGTCCCCGCTAGCCAACCCAAGCGATGTGCGTGCGACTGGGCATTGACTTGGAAATCTTCACAACGCTCAGCAGACGTAACGAGCCTGTTCCTCTTGCAGATCTCGCAGCAGTCAAGAATGCTAGTCCTTTGATCATCGGTTCGTCAAACCTCCCCCTGACGTCCACCTGGACGCTGCGATTCTGACGTTCCAAGAACGCGTCCTGCGCATCCTCGCTGGAATTGGCTATGTCGCAGAGCATGACACCCACATATACACACCCACTCAAATGACGCACCAAATGGCCGACCGGTACAGCGTCGCCATGGTAAAGTTCATGCAGGTCTCCCGTCGGTCCACTTACAGAAGACTCTTGCTAACACCCTACCGCAGCTGGGACTTTGGTATGCCCAGCGTAGCCAAGGTTCCCGAGTTCCTCCGTAAACACGACTACCAGTTCATCGAAGGCGCCACCGCCGGCCCGTGGCAGTACGCAAACAAGACCGATCGGATGATCTGGGACTGGCTCGCGGAGACGCCAGAGCGTCTGGACACTATGAATAGCTTCATGGAGGGGGATCGCGGGAGCCGGCCGCCGTGGGTGGAGTGGTTCCCTGTGGCAGAACGAGTAATCAAGCCATTCCAGGGTGGAGACGAGGACATATTTCTCGTCGATGTGGCGGGTGGGAGAGGTCACGATCTGAAGGCATTCCAGGATAAGTTCCCCGATGTACGAGGACGGTTTGTTCTTGAGGACCTTCCGCATGTGCTTGAGCAGTCTTTCCCGAATCCGAGGGTTGAGAAGGTGGGGTTTGACTTGTTCAAGGGACAGCCGATTACTGGTATTTCTCTCTCAGTTTCTCTGTTGTGTCCACCGCTGCTGATGAGGATATTAACCCTGGGCTTTCTCAGGCGCCTATGTCTACTACATGAAATTCATCCTCCACGACTGGTCCGACGAACAATGCCGGCAGATCCTGCGACAGATCCACGGAGCCATGCGCCCGGGTTACTCGAAGCTGATCATCGAGGAGTTCATCCTCCCGGAGAAAGACTCCCCCATGCTCTCGGCCATGTGGGATTGGGAGATGATGGTGTTCTGTAATAGTCTCGAGCGCTCGGAGGGACATTGGACGAAGCTCCTGGCTGAGTCTGGATTCGAGGCTAGGTTTTACTATCCGCCTGGGGATGGGCAGGTATGTCTCATGCGGCGGGATTGTCGAGAGCTCGTGCTTACTTTTGCGACTAGGGGATCATCGAGGCTGTTCAGAAGGTGGAGGAGTAATTGGGTAGGTGGGGGATTTGCGTGTAGCAGTTGTATATATTCTGGGTATGCTGTTGGTGTATATTTTTGGCCTGGAGCTGTGTCTGTAGAAGGACTTGGGGTGGGACATAGTAGTAGTGGTGGTGGTAGTAGTCATAGTACGCATGCTGTCTGTCTATGGAAAACTCATAGACTGACCACTACTATAATTACTTTCTTCAAAGATCGTCACATCCCACTGATATATATATATTCCAAGGTTATAAATCACCATCAGTTCGATCTCCCATTGGGCAGTCATGGTTGCTGTGTTCTCTCTGTCCGCAACAAGGAATATATATTTAGGGAAACTGACTGTCACATGGATGTAGGTATGGTCGCTATCACCAAATTCCCGTCTTTTCATCGCCAACCATTGCACATTCCCCGCCCATGAAAATATACACCACGTAATATGGCTGGTTATCGCCGATTTGTCACTTGAATCCCTCGATCCACCCCGGAGGGAGCGGAAGCTGCAGGGACGACAGGGGTGGAATGGACGCATGCAGGGGATGGATGCCATGTTGTGTAATCTTGGCGGCCATGACCGATGCAGGGTCTTCACCGTAGATTAAGAGTTAAGACAGACAAAGAAACATCCATTGATCTATAATTTAGGTTTGTGCTGAAGATTCTTGAGTCCATCAACGTCATCAACTAAAATCCTGAGGCGCAGCTTATTCGACAGCAACCAATCAACAGGCCTGAATCTGCTCTTCAGGCAGGCACGTGCAATGCTTAACCTGCGCCAAGAAGATGCGCCATGGAGTGGAGGTTCAGCTTCACCCTCAGCCTCAGCGACACTTCATCCCCCCGAAATCTCTGGAAATCTGCCCCCCTGAAATCGATCAGTGGTCGATCAAGATCCCATCCTCACTCCCGTGGCTCTCCCCCGCATTGTTATTATGATCCGTCTCACATTCGCCCGGGAGTCCTTGATCCGCTGGCGATGGTATCTCTGTGGCGCCGGCGCCGCTTGTATCCTCCTCTGGACCCTGTTTTTCCTGTCGGGTCCCCAGCGTCCTCGAGTCATTGCTCGTCCTCACTCATTCCCCGCCGATAACTCCTCAGCTTCCGTTCCCCCTTCAAAACCTGTCCAGATCGGCCCGGATGCCGCGGGGAATTCAACCTTAGGGGTATGGAACACCCTTCTTCGCACGCTGGTCTGACCGCTGAATGTAACCCCGACCGACTGACAAACCGTCCAAACCACAGTTCGAAGCGATCCTCGCGCTCTCTCCGTATCCCTCCTGGCGCACAACCGAGCTCCAAGCCGCCGCCGAATTCACCGGCCTCGACATCCGAATACCGCCGCAGCCACCCACCCACCCGGAGATCGTCGATGCCTTCGCCGCCCTGGGCCCCGAGGAGGCGAGACACCCGAACCACGGCTCCGCGCTCGCGTGGCTCGCGCACCTCGACCTGATCAAACACGTCGTGCAGTCGGATATGGAAACGGCCCTGATCATCGAAGACGACGTTGACTGGGACATCTCCATCAAAGACCAGATGGTCGCGGTCGCGGAGGCGGTGCGGCAGTTGACAAAGACAGGCAAGGAAGAGGCTGCGCCGTTCGGTCGCGCCTGGGATGTTCTCTGGGTCGGTCTCTGCGCGGAGACCTGGGATAAGACCTTTGATACCGTCTTCGTCGATGACCGCACCGCGCCCCCGGCGCATCTGTACAATGGCCTCGCCAAAGCGCCTGTCGATCGCCTCCCGCCCGGCCAGCGCGCCGTCTTCTACTCCGGTGCGCCGATCTGTACTTTTGCCTATGCGCTGACGCGGGAGGGGGCCAAGAACGTCCTCATGGATCTCGGAGCGGGTAAAGACGAAGCCTTTGACATCTCATTGATGAATGGCTGTCGCGAGCGGAACCTCACCTGCATCTCGGTGCTGCCGGAGCTGTTCCACCACCACATCCCGTCTCCGAAGCTCGGCGGGACCGGGAGCATTGTCAACGGGGGCGACGAGGAGACTAATAATAGCGACGTCGTGGAGGAGATGGGCTACACGGAGAATATTCTGGAGAGTGCACGGTGTCACGCCATATGGGGGAAGCCTTGCTTAGAACATGATTAATTGCATTATATTAATACAGCTGGAGCGTGCTTGTTGCTTGCTGCTTATTGCTTATTACCTAATGGTCGGGACTGGTCTCGAGGGCTGAATACCTCATCCTGTGACTGGGACAGGCGCCTTCCGGGTTTTACAGGTGCCCCGTTCGATCTTCTACTGCCCCATTCCGTGTCTTACACTTTCATGCATCCAATTCAGAGGGAACAGGAACAGAAAAGCTGAAAAACGGTGGAAACAATCGCCGACGGAGAGAACCTCTCCCGTATACTGCCGTGCTCGAGACAAATCTCCTCTACTGGTTTGGCACGCCACATACCAGGGGATTCCATCGCCGATGGATACTCAGATAGTAATAAGGGGGCTTAAACCGTGATAGGCTCCAGATGAACAGAATTGGAAGTGCACTTGATCTTCCGGTTGCTTTTTACAGTTCATAATCAAGCCAGTAATATCCAGTGATTAATCCCTAGGTTAAGGGGAAGGAATGTAAAATGACTCTTAAGGACTCTCTTGATTCTTTTCAAGCGACGTAGCCATGCGAGTTCATATCTAGCCGGGGATCAGTAGTTTAGATTCATGGTGGCTCAACTGTGGAACTACGGGATGTGCGCATAATGGTAGAAAAAGGAGTTACATTTACTTTTTAGATTATAGTGCAGATTGTCCGTCTCTTTTTTCTAATATAGATAAATAGTAGATCTACTATAGGCTAACTATTTTTTAATCTAGAATATAGCTATATTAAAAGATACTATATTTATTTTATAAGTAGCCCTCTTAATAAGTGTAGATACATAGTATACGCCATTAAATATACTTAGACTACTATAGATCCATGGTAAAAAAAGAGCAGATGGACAATCGGCACCATGAATCGGCACCATGGACTCCCCCCTAGGTATAAGTGCTGCGCTAGTAGCATCTTAGTACATATAGGTACAGCATGTAGAACAAACTAGGCAATACTTATAAACCACGAACTTGAAGACTGATTACTGGAATAGTTACACAGCTTCCCCCTGCACAGTAATGTAGTAGTACATGAAGGAAGCCAGGCAAGCAAGCAACCGGACTTGAGAAACTACATTTGAGATCGACTGCCACTTCACTGATGGATGTATAGATAGAGGTATCACCCTACTCAGCGCAGTACTTAGCAGTAACAATAAGCAGAAATGTCCATGTCGACACTCACAGGAAATCCAAGGACTTTGGTCTTTCTGTCCCGATACAACCCTGCCACAAGCACTGAATACCTTTTCACCACTGCAACAGTTTGACATTTCTGCCCATAACAGTAGCGTACTAGTAGTAAAGTATACCTACCATGCAACACCGGAGAAACCCACCGCATGCACACCCAAACCCAAGCCCCTACTACTATTATCTCCAGAAAACTTGTGTCCCAAAGCCCACTACATCTTCGTCTCCACATTCACAGCCGTATGCGCCTCAAAGCCCATCCCGCGTTCCTTCATATCCGCCGCCGCAACCTCGCCCACATCTACCGCGGAGTCGCCGTCAAAGTACTTCGCGATTTCCTCCATGGGCGTGTAGCGCGTCTCGATGAGGAACGAGTAGATCACGTAGACCTCGAAGCCCAGGAAGACGCAGTACACCAGGTAGTACTTCCAGGCGATGGCCTCGAGGGCAATGGCGTTGATGTACTGGTTGAAGAAGAGGGCGGCCGTCACGCAGAAGTTCAGCCAGGTGAAGCCCTTGGCGCGGAGGCCGTAGGGGAGGATTTCGGTCGTGTAGTTGGCCATGAGGCCGGACCTGTCATTGATTAGATCAGTCGATGGGAATACAGCAAGATGGACGAGAAGGGTTGACTGGGGACTCACTTGATATCATAGAAGATGCCATACAGAAAAGTCAAAACGACAAAGGCATACCCGAGGGCCTTATTCGGCGCGATATCATACCTCGCCGAGACGATCGTCCAAGCATTAAAGACGACACAGGTCCCGATCGTCGACACCAAATACATCGGCCGTCGCCCCAGGACATCGATGAAGAAAGCAAAGACAAAATTCACGACCAGCCCCTCGGTCTTCATCCCCGCATTGATCCCCAGCTGCGTCTGCGGATCCGTGATGCCCACGTTATCCATCACGTACTTGAGGTAGTAAGAGATGAGGCCGTTGCCGCTCCACTGGCTGAAGAGGCCCAGGGCCGTGATGAGCGCGATCCGCTTGCGGTTGCCCTTGGAGCGCAGGAAGTCGGCCCAGTTTGTGTGGCCGACTTGCTTGTCGAGCGCGATGGCGGCCTTGATTTCGGCGTACTCGAGTTGCACGAATTCGTCAGTTTCGTCGCCCTCCGCGTGGTATTTTACCAGGATGTCGAGCGCCTCTTCGTGGCGGTCTTTGTAGATCAGCCAACGCGGGCTCTCGGGCATCCAGGGGACGCCGATGAGGATGACGACCGTGCAGATGGCTTGGAGCAGACTCGGCAGTCTCCAGGACCAGTCACTCTACGCTATGCGTTAGTCTGGTATTTCAAAACCAACTGATTGACAGAGAGAAAAACGATCGCGTGTTTGGCGGGAAGGAGGGTTGTATACCGGAATTTCCAACGTCCCCAGCGTAACCCAGCTGGCGATAAACGCACCAGAATGATACGACGCCCCGCTCAGCGTAACAAGGACAGCACGGTCCTGGGGATGCGCAATCTCCGCAATAAGCAACGGCGCACTGCCCAAGACAATACAGTCCCCGAAGCCGATGACGATTCGTGCCGCGACAAACATACCAAAGTTCCTCGCGCCGGACTGCAACCCCACAGCCAGCAACATGATCAGCGATCCGATGACAAGTCCCAGTTTCCGACCACGCCAGTCGATCAGGTACGGGACGACGAAGAGGCCGATCAGCGAGCCGAGGCTCATGGAGGCGTTGAAGAGGCCGAGGATGGGGCCGCGCGGGTGGTCGAAGTACTCCTGCCAGTAGTCGAGGGTCTGCAGGCCGTTCATCATGGAGCCGTCGAAGCCGTTGGCCGTGTTGGTGAGGATCAGGAGGACGATGTAGATGTACAGTCGGCGCATCTTCGGTCTGCTCCACCAGGGCACGCGGGCGAATTCGCGGTGCGCGAAGAAGAAGTGGCCCTTGGCGGGCTTTTGGGGCACCACCCGGCGGGTTGATCGCGGGGGGCGGAGGGAGAAGCCCATCTTGCCTGGCTTTACTCCGTACTCTGGGGAAGGCTGATGAGGGTATTCCCAGCGACAATGGGTAGATCTGCTTGGACTGGAGGTGGTCTCTGGCGGCCAGGACAAGTACCAGATATAATCTATACTCTCATAGCCGCGGCTTTCAGGGTATTCAGGCTATACTACCAGTCTTGTCCCGGACAGCAGGTTAGAGCCTGGAAGGCAAAGACGCCCCAAGAAGCCCAACCCCATGGGGAACCTTGGCATAGTCCGGGGTAGGACAAAATGAGGGGAAACAAAGGAAGCCAGAATAACCACAAGACGTGCCAAGGTATCTAGCGTCCACCCCCGCCGGGAAAACACTGCTATTGCCATTCCGCTAACTGGTTCGGAGCTAGACACCTGGAAGGATGGCTGCGAGTCTCACGGATGACTGGGAGACTTCTTTAGCGCCGTCTTGGACACGGAGCCCAAGAAGCCCAGACCCCGGCCGCCAATGCTGGACTAACTGGTCACGGGCTGCCTGTCGTCCAGTGCACACGGGGAAGCTACCTGATTCAGCCGGAAGGCGATGTCTCGTATAGGTCATCTATCCAATAGGTCGCTGGCCTCTTGCAGCCAAGACGACTTCTATCCAGGTCTAATTGCTGGACGCGGCTAAATGAGACCATGTCGGTTGGCCCTGATGCTCTCGATGACTGGATGACTTTGGCAGAATTTACCCCTCCCTGGTCACACAGACGGGTTTCTCTGTGCCTGGATATAGACCAGGACCCTTTCCATGTGGCATCCTGGGATTCTGGCATGTGCTGAAGCTTAAGAAGCTGGATTTAGCCTGGCCGGTGTCATTGGTTAGGGTTCCACGGCCTGCTAGGTACCTTTTAGCCTGCCTTCAGACTCCCCTCTTTCGATCGAATAATGATCCAGCTGTCGGGTACTTTCTCATGTCAGGGGGGGAATGGATTTAGGCTTTCTACTTGGAGATATACTCTGAGACTAGAAAAGAGTACTGTCAATGGTTTAGGAGATATGAAAGGACGCGAGGAGGAGACGGGGCAGAACGGAGACTTTTCAAAGGCTGCAAGTGTGCATAAAGACAATAGGCGATGGCTAAACAGAGAAATTAAATAGCCAGGTTTCCGCCTCGCTTATGGAACCGAAGCTTATTCTTTCATGCAGCATCCAGACACAGCCGAGAGTCTGGGAGAGCAGTGCCCGAAGGAACTAGTTAATCGCATCTGCTTTTCTCTAGGAAGTGAAGGCAGTGACTCTTTCTGTAGTGACGACCATTCAAATGCAACGGCTGCTACTGTGCAGTTAGTGGCTCCTGAGTGACTGTATAGGAAACACCCAGGCGCTTGGTCGATACTGGGCTTCATGGCTTTAGGACTGCCAGCTGCAGGGATAAATTAAGCGAGACTCATTCATTAAAACAATTTGACTGATGATTGGTTGGTGAGTACCAGTCTTAGTGCCCGGATCATGGTCGTACATAAATGTATCCTGCTCTCCAGGGTAATAGCAGCTAGGGTAGACACGCAGTCTACCTCGGAAGGGCGTTCCACAGTAAGCTAACCAATAATACCTATATCAGCGCCAAATGAATCAGGTGCATAGATTTAGGGGGCAGAGGTGGTAATTTGTCGTCTATTCGTCGCGCGGTTCTAACCTGCATTGCCGGGTTAGACTAGCCGGGGTATACACCTCAGGCCGGGCTGAATTACCTAGACCATGTTAACTAGTATATCCCTCTTTTATAGGTATAGTCCACGGCCTGGATGGCGAGTATAGTGGACGGTGCTCCTCAATAGCTGCGAGGCTGAACGGTGGTAATCACCCCCGACAGAGACGGACATGCAGGTTTCGCCGACCCAACGTTCTATATGGATCTGCAATGTTTCTATTTTTATTCCATTAGATATTAGTTAGCCGAGGAGGTAGCCGACCAGCTACATGGCGCCATATCTTAAACAGACCAATCCGGCATAGCATTCACAAAGGTACACAATAGTATAGTTTGGTGGCGATGTCCCATGGCTCCGTAAGTATGAGATCAGCACACAGGGAGACACACACCTCAGTTATGGATAGGCGTACGTACTACTCGAGGACTAGTGCTATACCTCAGGAAGGCCCTCCCCTTCGATCGTCCGTAAAATGCCAAGTCCACGGCCTTGGTCCTGTGGATCTGACTAGGCTTGACGATGGTTTATTGTTGCTTGGCCTGCGACCGCCAAGAAAGCTGGAGCATTGTCTCGCCTACCGGAATGGATCCTCTTCCTCTGTGCTGGGGTATCCCCGAGGCGGGGAATAATATAACAATAATACAATAGACTGTGAGTGATCGGGAGGAGTCCGACCCAACTACGGTTCCTCCGCCATCAGGAAACCGCGTGCTTGTGCTGTACTCTTGGCGACATTGATCGAGAATCTCGAGTCATGTTGAGACTCTACATGGGTTAGAACTTAGGGCATGGCCCGGGAAACCGGGTTAGCGAGATAGCGAACCCAAGTAAATAGCGATCGTCCGCTGTTCCAGGATTAGTAAACTAATACCATCGGAACGATTACTTCGGATGTGCCTCAGGTGGCGCTGTGAACGTCTGTCCAGAGTGTACCGTCGGATACCATGATGGAACTACTCAGCAATCCCTTGCTCAGCTAAAGCACTGGTAAATGTGTAAGTGCCCATATTTATAGGAACACCCCGCTGTTCAGGGGTCTCGTGCTGTCAGAATCTTCAACCCGATCTGCGGAGCTGGTGCTCCTTTGGTGACCGAATCGGAAATCAGTTCTGCGGGTTCGGGATAGTGGAGTTGGCCACTGGATGGATCCGGATTGTGAAATCACGATGCACGAATACGATTCATGACTCACAACTGGCGAGCCGTTGGGAGGGGAAGTCGGGGACCAGACCTCGGGTCTCTCCAGATGTCATCCCGTGCTATTGGGAGGTACCACGCGTTGGACTGGGTCTGACCTGATGTACCTACTATCGACATCATGTCAGGCTCGCGGAGCCAGGGCGGCAAGGCCTGGTGAACTGGGACCTCATTGTCCCACAATGGTGATGGCAATCGACTGTTGTCCGTTCAGGAATCGGGTATTCGCTTTAAGTTAAACGGTGACTTCTCAATCAATGGTATTCGACCTTAACCGGAGCACTGGCAGTGCATGGCCCTTTTACTGACTCCAGTATAGCGTCTAACATCCAAGGCTGGGTTTCTTAGCCGAGTCTCGACTAACTAGACTAGCTAGGTACTGTGAGTCCATGGAACTCGTCTCGACTGATTCCGTGAACAGTCCCACCTAACGTTCTAGCAAAGTCTAGCATCCCGGGTCATGGATATCCCCCAATCAAGCGGCTCGATATGGCAAAGGAGGTCCACAGCGGGATAGATGCAGTGGAGCCCCGTCCCAGCAGATTCAAAAATACCCTGCTCGTCGGCTCATTTCCGGTCCGCCAAGGCAGCCCAAGCCAGGCCTCTGGAGTCTTATCTGGGCTTTGCTCTCCCTTAAGTTCTTGGAGCTTCCGCTTGGTCGTTTTCCTGAGTTCGCGTTTTGCGAGGTGACCCTGTCACTCATACTGTCTACTTCATGCCGTGGCCTACGATTCGGTTGCTTCACACGAGACCTGGTCACCGCAACCCATCATGGCGATTTCCGCCGACCATTCGCCCAACGTGGCCGGCAGCGTCGTCTTCCTGACTGTTTTGGCGTTCGTCACGTATGCACTGCGCATGTATTGTCGCATCAGTCGGAGATCGTGGTCCACGGAAGATTGGATCATGACAGTCGCACTGGTAAGTCTCGTCACGGAGCTGGAGTCCACGGTAGCGGAAACGGCTGACGAACAAGATCCCCTTCTGCGTCCTCGTCTCAGGCTGTCTCGGGGGCGCATTCAACGGCATCGGTATCCATGCTTGGCGATTACAGCAGCCCGAGAATGAGAAATACCAGGCGGAGGGACAAAAGTTTTTCCTCATCTTTGAAGTCGGCTACTGCGCGGCGATTATCCCGATCAAGCTCAGTATCAGCTGGATGTTGATTCGCATTGCCGAGGGACGCAGGATGTATATCTACATCCAATATGTGACCATCGGCATCTTCACGGTCATGAATGTCATTGCGCTGATTTTCATTCTCACCAACTGTATCCCGGTGCAGTATGTCACCCAAATCTGCCAGAGACTGAGGACCGAAGTCTCACTGACCAAATCCACTCAATAGGGCCGCCTGGGACACCAGTCTCCTGGAAAACGGAGGCCACTGCAAACCGGCTCATGTGCTGACCGACGTCTACTACGCAACCACCGCCGTCAACATCGCTACCGACTGGGTCACAGCCTTGATGTACGCCCCTGTCCGAAGCCTTAAGACAACCCCCCGACCCTCCCGCTAACCAACTCACCAGGCCCGTCCCCTTACTCTGGAATGTCCAACTCGACCGCAACAGCAAAATGGCCGTCATGGGCCTCATGAGCCTGGGTATCTTGTATGTCCCGGTTTTCCTCATTCCTCATCCCCCTCCAGCCGCCCTACTAACAAAAGAATGATGGTTCCCAGCGCCTCCCTCTCCGCCTGCATCCGCCTAAAATACACCATCAACCTCACCAACCAATCCGACTACCTGTACGCCGTCTCCGACGTGCTCATCTGGGGCTTCGCCGAAAACGCCATCGGCATGACCGTCGGCAACATCGCCACCCTCCGCCCGCTCTTCCGCACCCTATTCAACCACACCATCCGCCGCACCGGGTATTCGGGCAGTCGCAGCCGCAGCGGGGGGCCGTCGCGGCTGGCCGGGTCGGGATTCGAGCTGTCGTCGCATACGGCGCATGGCGGGAAGAGCGGGGACCATGACCAGGGGTATTTGAGCACGATTACCGAGGTGCAGGGGGCGCAGGGGGATGATAGCGAGTTGAGCGATGGGGATAGTCAGAAGAGGATTTTTGGTGGTGCGCAGGGACAAGGTCAAGGACATGGACATGGATGGGGGATGGGGCAGGGACAGGGACAGGGACAGAGTTATCCTGGACATGGGGATATTACGGTTAGTCGGCAGGTGCATATTAGTTATGGGGAGTAGCCTTCGACCAGGTGCAGGGGATTAGGGTTGGTCGGGTCCTGGATATTGATCAGTCAGTGTTTTCTTAACCGTTGTACTACTAATATTTTTTAATCAGGCGTATGAGGACCATCCCGGGCTGTTTCTGTCTTCAGGGTCCAATTGCCACCAGAAGTCTTCTCGTTGAAGTATGGGACGGGATTCACTTGTAGATCCCATCGGCAATAAATCTTGCCAGATATATACTACACCGAGCAGTAAGGATGCAGGCTTGCTAGGTGCAGCAACTGAAAGAGAAATCAATATACACCTAGCATCAGTAAGGTAGTGTCTGTCTCTGCCGCGCAGTACGCATGCGGACCCTGGCCCAGCTATTAACAAGCAACGGCATTCTCTGATGATGAAGTCTGGGCTGTCCGAGAACTACCTGACACTGCTCTTCCGCGCATTGAGTCTATCTACTCTTCTATTGCACCAAGGCGCTGTAAGCCTCCTCACACCGGGACGTGTGCAACTTATCCACCAGCATCCGGTATTCTTCTGTTCGCCCTCCGAATTGGTGTAGACGGAAATGGTCCGGTCCCCTAAGAAAAAAAAAAAAAAAATTGCACCTTATCCAGCGTAGCAGATTCTCAGGTACCAGGAAGTCCTTCGCGGATTACGAGCCTCCTACCCTGACATCGCAGAGAAAGGTACCTAAACTAAACTTCTCCCGGTTCCTGTTGACTATTTTCATGATAAAAGGTCTATTCTATACCAGATAAACCAACGCATCTGCAAGAAGGTCAGTTTCATAGACAAGGCAAGTCCCCTGCCCTGATCCTGTCTTCGGGGCACCCAGGTCGAGAACAGATAGTCAGTGGACTCCAAAGTCTGATATGTGTCTCTGGGTAGAAGAGGTAAATACTTGGAAGTCACATAATATTCAATGCCTGAAGGGAGTTGATAATGCTGTTCAGTACTGCCATAGGAGCTATAAATGATCTGGGATTGTGCGAATATGTCTTGTTTAATAAGCTATGTATAGAAAGAATTTCAAAAATTGATAGTATGTGTTCTCGCGCAGAGATTGATAGCTGAAGAGTGAAGTAGATCCTAATAGTGCAATGATAGTAACAAGGTGGACTAGAAAATTTGCACTTCACCTAGACTGAATGTATTACCACCACCATCTGATCTTACATTTGTCGCGGTAATAAGATCAATATCACTCAACTTAAAGGGCAGCAAGGATAGCACCGTAAGCGTCCTTGGGCTGGTAGTTCACATCGAACAACAGGGGGCTTTCGTCCGCGCGCCAGGAATCCTAGATAGATAGCGTCAGCTCCCAGCTGTACATCGAGTGGAAAGAAAAAGGGGATAGTTACCGCGTCAGAGACACCCCAGACAGTAATACCAATGCAGTTCTCGACGTTCAGGCAGGCGTTGACAACCTAGAATGCCGTGTAAGTACTGTTCAACCCGCAGCAAGAAGGAAAGGTCTACTGACATTCAGCCAATCTTCAGAAGTGCCTCCGCCGATATCAAGCTCGGTCACGGCAACTTCCGAGGCACCGGTCGAGGCAAGGGCCTCAAGTGCCGCCTGGGCGCCGGAAGTGGGGAAGCCACCGGCACTAGTTCAGGTTAGTATATCCTGTTTGTAACTATTTAGTGGGAAGGAGTATCTCACCCGAAGTGAGATTGGGAGCCTAAGGTAGAGAGCGTCAGTTACGTTATGTTGGTAGTAGGCCATCCATACGAGAGACTCACCAACTCCATCAATTGGAATTCCTGCGGCGATCCACTCGCCGACTTTGCTGACGAAGCCTTGGGTCTTGGGGTAAGAGGCATCGTCGAGGCTGGAGCATCCAGTCAATACGCGGTTGCATGCACACGGCAAATAGAGCCTACTTGTAGTCATTGATGTAAAGCTTGCAGTCGGGGTCCGCCGCACGGGCAGCTTCAAACGCAATGCGGACAAAGTCCTCTCCGAGGACATTGGTGAAGACACTCTCGCGGAGGGTGCCGTCCTCGGCAAAGATCTCGTTCACCACGTCCTGTGACCGTTAGTCCGCTAATCCATAAATGAGGAATAATTGCTGGCCATACCCAAGCGTAGATCTGTCCCTTCCAGCGGGACACCAGGGTGGTAACGTGGTCTTGGATAACACCGGTCAAGGTGGCGGGATCACTGATCTGGGAAACCCAGTCGGGGAGCTGGGAGTGCCAGACTATGGGTTATTCGTTAATGTCTCTGCTGGGCTGGAGGTAGGATGGGCGAATCGTACCCAGAGTGTGTCCGCGAAGCATCATGCCGTGTTCCACAGCGTAGTCCACCTATATCACGTTAATCAAGGAGAATAGAACGAGAAAAAGAAGACATACAACAGCGTCGGCTCCATCGAAGCTGTAGGCGCCCTGGGTAGCTACGTGGTGTCAGCGTTGGGAACCGTAGATCAAAAAGAAACGACATACGCTGAGTAGCATCCCACTTCATGCTGTTCTCGCAAGTCAAAGCGCCAAAGTCTGCCGCAAGGATGGGCTCGTTCTGGGGATTGTTCAGCAGATTCGGCTCCGCGATATTGCCGAAGTACTTCTTCCCATGCGCGGTGAAGGCATCGTTGAGGCTCCCCGCTGCCTGTCGGCCACAAACGTAGGCCGAGGCGGCAGTAGCGAGGAGTGAGCAAGTTGCGATGGAGGAGAATTGGACCATTTTGCTTTGGGAATGAGATCGATAGAGGCTGGGTTGGTTGGAGTGAGGTTAACGGTGGTGGTTGACTTGGAGGTATATATACCTGGGCTCTTTGTTGACCATTTGATCTTCCTCCCGCGGGAAGGGGGTTATTTAGGCAAAACGGGTGCACGATGAAACTCTCATGGAGATCTGGAAGTCGTGGCCGACTTACTCCGGAGCGTCCTGCATCCAAACTCAGTCTATGGATACTTAGGTACATTGTTTGATATTCCAGTTCACTGTGGGCCTCCGTCGGGGATAGAATGAGCACTCCAGTTTCCGCGAAAGTCTTCCGATACCTAGATCCTGATTCTCAAAACCTATGAGCTAGAGAGACCCTCGGAACACAGCATGGCGCCCGGGACATATTGGTCTGTAGGAAGGTGGTCCACGATGCTTGGCATAGGTTGGCATTACTTCAATTGTTTTGATTCAAGGCGCAAACCAGCTCCCAGCCTGCCGAATACTGGAGGTACGTCTTGGAAAGTCCAACGTCAAACCTCTTTAGGATAATCGGCACAGCCCGACGTCCAAGTGGAGGGCAAAGCGAGAAAGCGGGTCGCCATGTCGATCTTGTTTTCAGCCGAAACACCACATGCAGCAGCCCTGTAGGCTTGCGCGAGGGAACATAGATTTGAGTATAGATCGACATATATCCGATGAGATGTGCCGTGGTTTCGACTCTTTGTCTTCTACAGAGTGTACGTGTACCTGCAGATGGGTCGGGGTGGTGACCGTTCTGCATTTGGATAGAGAGGACAGCTTAGATGGCTTCTATCCAAGATTAGGGCTGGGGATCTCATGAAACGTCCCTAGATAACCCCGGTGGGACTGTCCACTCATATCGATACAGGGCCTGGACCATGAGCGACGAGACTCACTATGTAACAGTTGTGATTCTTACAGGCTCTCTTGTAAAGATCCTTTGGGTTCATACAAAGAAACAAAGCTATGCACTGCTATCTATTAAGCTATACTAATACAAGCTTGGGTGGCTTGCCACCAGGCGCCCCAATCCTTGCAGCGCCTTATCCTCGCGCAGTTTGCGGGATAAGCGGACGAGGAGCACTGACCCATGGGGAATTTTCCGCCAGCGCTTAAGCCCTCCTGAAGACCAGTCCACGAGAGTGGTGGAGACTCCTAAGCTTGAAGTTGAGGGCAGTCTCCCCCTCGGCTCAGCTGTGCAACACATCGGCAACAAGCCATAGAGCAATGTAATGACTATGCAATGTCCATAATTGGTCGCCCTAAACACCTGGACGGAGCATAGTTCCATGCCCACATATCCCCCTCTCATGGCACCAGGGGAGGATGCAGATCTCCTGCAGATTGCTCGGCTGAATAATCATTTTAATTCAAGTGAAACGTGCACTAGACACGAAAACAGGAAATTGTCCGAGATGGCCCTGCCCCTGGGCGGCGCATATACCGATGTACCCTGCAGCTCTGCCAGGAAACAGTCCAGGTCGCGGAACAGGTACTATGGATATAATCGTCGCGCCTGATCTGCTTGGGATTTTAGGCTGTATTGGGCTGTCAATCGGGCCTTGGATTGTTTTCAGCTGCGGTAACCTGCGTCTCCACTTTTGTTCTGCATAATTCTGATCCAATCTGGAATTCCCAATGAAAATCATAGAGAAATGCCTGAACCCCGCGCTGTACAGTGCAGTCTTGCCTCGGCATGAGGTGTTGTAGCGCAGTGTGCCAAGGGTGGTCAACAAAACAGTCATTTGGGATGATACAGCCATACATCTCGTCTTTCTGCTTGAACATGGCAAGATCAAACATGCCAGCATGCCTCTTAATAACTCCATGGGTGGTATCAGTCTATGATCTGAGATATCTTGAGGGACAAGGAGAACCTATTCAAGCAGCTCAGGTCTATACCGTTGAGGGCTAGAACCAGTACTTAATACTCACTAAGACTATTAACGTCAGCATCCGTCATTCCTGCTTCTTCACAACCGATGGTCTGAGGTACTCTGTAAGTGGACTACCGTAAGTGGACTACCCAGGCTGGAACTAAGAGCCAGCCCTTTACCGGCAAGGCTAATCGTGGCGCCTCCTGGATGAATAGTATCAGTTATAGTAACCTTAATCACAACAACACCAGAAAGATAATGTCGATGGATCCTCGCAGCTTACAGTCACTTTATCAGGGACAAGCCCCTGGTAATAGTGGAGATTACAACCTGCGGCAATGGAGGCCTGGTTTGCGTACCCTGCCGCCGTGAGGCAATGTTTACTGTAATTGCCGTTGATAGTGGCTATTGTGGACTGGACGGTGTAACTGTCACCTTGCTGGGAGACACGCAGGCTATTATATTGATTACCTAGCAAGTATTCAAATTTTTGCAAGGGAAGGTAGATTGGAGTTTTGCTCGAGGGTTATTATACAACTTGACTTTCGATAAGGCTTAGTTTTGGCCAATAGGTAAGGATATTCAATTTGCATTTTTGAGAGACGATAGAAATAGTCCATAGCTGAGGCTGATTGCCCTTTCATATTGTTTTCATTTACGACATAAGAAAGCCAAATGTATCACGAGAAAACATAGCTGGATTAGAGGTGACATAAGGTATTCTTTCAGTCATCCAAACCAGGCTGCAACGGAGTCAATTTAGAACTGCGAGAAAAAGTCCCAAATCAGCCCCGGGGTAAAAGAATTCGCAGAGCCCGCATCTGAAGGCAGCGTCTCATGATCCCCATCAAAAGCAACCCACTGGACCGGATAACCCTCACTACAGCCCGTGTAATCCGTCACAATATGCGTCCCACTTCCAAAGCCCGGCTCAGGCGGATTCGCGGGATCACACCCATTGACCTGCGCATAGTGATCGCGCAACGCCCGACCCAATTGAATCCCCAAGACACTGTCGTGCGTGCCATGCTGGCCAAAGTACGCAATGGGGCGATCCCCACCATCGCAGCCGCTGATTTCCGCGCCCGAGAGCACGGCCACGGCCCGGAAGACGTCCGCGCGCGAACAGGCGACCGAGTAGCTCATGCCGCCGCCCCAGCTCCAGCCCGTGGCGAAGCGGCGGTCCTGGTCGATGCAGAAGGACGAGTCGATCGCCTCGACGAGCTGGTCGGTGAAGGTGATGTCGTCGCCGTTGGGGTTGGCCCAGCCGTTGCCGAGACCCTGCGGGGCGATGAAGATGGTGGGGGTGTCTGCGGAGAGGGCGCTCAGGCCGTAGAAGCCGTTCTCGACGACGTTGTGCATCGTGCCGTCGCGCCAGTGGTAGCCGATGACCAGTCTGTGTGGGGTGCTGGAGTCGTAGTTGGCCGGGGCTTGGATGATGTATTCGCGGGGCTGGCCGTTGACGGTCATGTAGTTGAGCCCGTTGCTGAGGGTTGGGTTGGTGTTGCAGCCGGCCGAGCTGGCTGCGGCGGCGTGGAGGGCCAGCTCTGCAGTGGCGATGCCGAAGGAGATAAGAGAGAGACGCATTTTGAGAGTAGAAGGCAAATGCAGGCCCAGTGTGTGTTCGAATATAGGGCTGAGAGTGATAAAGTGGACTGTTGTTCAAAAGTAAAGGAGGCCGGTTTTTGGCCTTCTTTTATGTCCCGGCCTCTCCTTCGCACGTATTCAGTAGAACCATTACCAGACACAGGCCCGACCAATAATGTACATTTGGTATCCTTGTATAGTCGCATCTATAGTAAAAGTTGCAGTGAACTCCTAAAGTGCAAGGCCAATAGTCCGGCGATCATCAGCCACACGCGGGGTGACATTTGAGGCTAAATTGTCCATCCAAGCATATTTAGGCAATGAGAACAATCAGACGGCAACTTCCCCGTTGCATCAGACAGTCCGCACCATAAAAAGCAAGATCGCGGTGGGAGTGATGGTGATCGGCGCAGGCTGGGGGCGTCGGCAACGGAGACTCCCGTCCATTGCCGAAGATGCAGGCGATTGTCGCCGTGAGCAAGACTTTACTAATGACAAGAAGCTTTGACCTCCGACTCCAAGAAACCGATTGTCTCACATTGAGACATCTCTACTCTGCAGAAATAGTACTCGATTTAGCCTGGTTGGCGTTGGGGTTGAACCGATGAGCCAAGATGATGAAACCTCGGTTTAATCGTGGGAATATGTAAGGTGCCCCTAAGGTCCTTATATATCTGTGCAGCTGCGGTATGGTGGGTGCATAGCCTGGAGGTAATAACCGGATCTATTATCCAGAATATTATGTCGTCAAATGTGCTGATGTATACCAAATTTATATCGCCAATCAGGAAAATCCCGAAAGGGCGGCATGAAGGGTACTGTATAACGATGAAAGAACCTTATTCAGCTTTTGTGCCAGCAGCAGAAAAGGTCTAGAAGTGACATTTATTTCTCTATTTAGAAGGGTTTACTCTGGGATCCTGACGCAATACCCAGGCAGAAACTTGATAACATCCATCTGGCTGCATGGGTAATGGATCTATCCCCTTGCATGCATGGAGTCGGAAACCCACAGTATGAGCCCAAACTAAAGAATAAGCAGAGTCAAGAGTAGGTCATAACATGCCTGTTTTATTCACGTAAGAATGGGACCCAATGTGACGAAGCAGACAGAACCCAAGGGAAGTACTTTCTTGTTTTTGAGCAATATAGAGTGAAGGGCTCTCTGGTTAGGGGCCCGTTAAAAGATATCCATTTCAGACACCAAGGGTACGCTAGATTGGATTTCGATCGAAAGACTTATCATAGATAGCCAATTGGTGACATGTAGAGCAAACGACAGCAGGTTCTCTAGAGCTTGACATAATATGACCTGTATGTTGTTTTAGAAACAGCGTATTTATATAGATGATGGTCAATTGTTCTTTGCTGCTACATCAGGATTCGAAATACAAATTCCTATCCAATACAGCCCCCGGAAACACTACATGGTTGTCTCGTCCCATGCCGGCAGAATACTCAAAGTCGACAATCCCAATACCCCCAGCATTCCCCAGCGTTGGGCCCAGCCGCCCTCGCCTGTGTAGAGCCTGAGATACGTGCCCCATATACCGCACTAGCATCGGACCAGTTGAAGCAATCCCAGAATTATATGACATTGTTATTATCAAGACAAGAATCAGACCTGACGATCCTGGGTGGGAATTCTAGACTCGATATACCTGGCACGCCCCGCTGCTCATGGAACATTTTCATAAGAAGCTCCCGCCCATCCCGGGCCTATCACTATCATGATAGCATCATGGGCCCATGTGCTGGCCCAAAACCTCGGAAGGGACAATAGGCTCCGTACGCTCAAGGTTGCCGATTAGGTTTGGGGTTAAACTCACACGCCACGTTCCTGATATCACCATTTGCAATCTCAGTAAGGCAAGGAAAGAAACAGTGCAACCTGGCTGGTTGGAGGAGTAATTGACACTTCCAATACCTTAGCAAGTAGATAATAGCACCATGGATAAGACAAGACGCGCTAGGTTTGCTCTTTTTCTAGCTACAGCAACCTTTGTCACATCCACTGTGCCTATGTAGGGGAGGGGGTTAGCTGCAATCGGCCGGTAGGTCCCTATTTATAGAGAAATAACCAAATTATTGCGTATTCCATGGCCTATACCTGACGTAGGGTGTGAATAGGCCGTCTTTTAATAAGGTGATTCTCGACTGATACTATGGAGAGTAGGTTGACAGTGACTTAACTGTACATGAATCCACACACATAGAACACATCAGTGCACGCAGTAAATATGTATAATTATACACATAAAATCGACCGCTATCATATGTATGCCCATAACGTAACCACTTAATAAACTTCGCCGGCAACCCACTTAGCACGACACATGGGAGCAAGTAAACGCCAAGTTCACCACCGCACGAACGAATGACATCTCATTAGCTCCTAAGATCTACACCACTGTCAGCACCAAGGTCCGAATGTCTGAACGGAAACAACGAAACACGATGTGCGTCACATACAGAAGCTGCAGCGTCAAGTCCCCATGAATCTTCGCCTTCAGCTGGACCTCCACATCCAAATTCAGATCCAGCCGCAGCCGGAGCTGCTCATCTCTCGCTTCGCGGTCCGGCCTCGACACAGCCTGGACCGCACTCCCGACCACGCCCCTGGCCGTGTCACCCACCGTGCGGACAGTCTTCTGCCCGACGTCGCGGACGACCTCGCCCGCATGGTGGACATCGTCGACCTGCACCAGCTGCTGCTGATTACTGGCGTGCTGGAGGCTCTGCTGCCAGGAATGCGGGTCGTCGTGTTCGCGGTCGAGGACGAGGGTCTGGCGCTCGACGTGCTGCGTTGGCTGGACCTCTGGGGACGGGGGCCGGTCTCCAGATGACTGGGATTCGACCTCTGAGTCGTGGAGTTCGTGGACCTCCTCCTGGTGGACGTGAGGATAGGGCACGGTCACGCCTTTCGCCTCGTGGTGGTAGCTAGGAGGGTGGTATTGAGGTTGGGGCTGAGACTGAGGGTGGACGAGGCTGGTAGGGGGTGCGGGTTTGGCGGTTGTCTCGGTCACCACCTTTCTGAGCTTTGGGGGGCGTCGCTTGACGGGATGGTTCAGGGGGGCGTGTTGTGCTGAGTCCACCATTGTGTATCGTGGTGGGGAATCGGACATCATGTATGTAGTAGCGATAGCAGAGTTGTGGTATTTGCTGTAGTAGGACAGAAGTCTAAGAACCGTATATCGTGTATGGTATATGGAATGCTTCTTTCAACTCTACGGGCCAGGTACCTTGTATATAGGGCCGTGCAGCGGGTGATGTCAGGGTGGCTAATCCAGCATTCTCTGGAGCGATGCTTGTATAAGGTAGCAACCTTGAGCACACGCACAGGTCGACGCACATGTCAGGCTACTTTGGCATGGACGTCCCTCCAAGGGGCTGTCCCTGGATCCTCCACCGGGATCCACGTATCCAGAGCTTTCGACAGACATCTGCCAGATCCTTTGCGCGTTGTTTGGCCAGGGTTGAGATTGAACTGGCGTGCCCCAGTTTTCAGCAGATAAGCTCATGACAGCTCTATCCTTGGTAGGACCATCCGGCACCGAACGCCAATCCATACTTATGCAGTCCGTTCTGGATCGTCTGTGCTCCGTCTCTGAAGCTACATCAGCTCGCGGCCACGGTACGGTGGGTAGATATTACGTCCTAGGATGAAATCATGTCATGCTGCTGGACTAGCTAGGGCTGAGCTCTGGTTAAAAGCAATCCCGGTCAAACCTAATCCGTCTCCTGGCCATAGCTCTCAAATATCTCACATTATCCACCGATATTTTCCTGATTTGTACACCCGCCTTCTTACTTTACCTTATATCCCTCCTCCAGCCTACCTTATGCTCTAGTAATCCCTCTGCAATACACGTGACATTGATGTCCATCGCTGGGACCATGAATTACAGAGGAAGCGCTCTACCCCCACGACAAGAAGACGAAGCCGAGGGTGCCTATGACGTCTGCACGACCACCACATACCAGCCACAAACCTCGCGGCAGCGTCCCGACAGGCTGAATGTCATAGATGACTCGAGGGCGCTGCAGACCGCCAGCCCGGGCAGTCGGCAGAGACATCTGGTCGAGAACCACTCGTTCCAGACCAACCCCGACGGCTCGCAGCAGTACGAGGGGGTGCGGCAGGTGTCGACGACGCTGGACGATGGCGAGATCCACCAGCGCACTGTCACGGAGAGGTCGCGCGTGCGGGGACGGATGGTCGACAGCCAGGGTCTGGCACTGAGGCTCGACCTTAACCTGGATGTCGAGGTTGAGCTGAAGGCCAAGATTCAGGGGGATTTGACTTTGGCTTTGTTGTACGTTCCTCTTTCTTTTCTCATCTTCCTTTCCTTTCACATGCTATTGTGATCTTCTCTCATTATGGATCGTTTTACTGTTCAGTGCCTAATGGGGCATTTTCCAGGAAATAACCTTGTGGTTCTGGATCTGATGTTGGGGCCTGTGAGGTGCTTTTCCGAGCGGAAGGCTTCCTGGGTGAATCCATGATTGGGTGGCATGCAGGGCCGATGAAGGGGCCCAGTCGCTTATGATATCTTTGATCTGGTAGAGCCGGTTGCTGATTACTGGCTGAAGCAAAATAAACTCACTAACCTTAAACTTGGTGACATCCTTTGTTCTAAAATAGCCCACATGTTCCCCCAAGGTAGATCACCGTCGTTCCCACGGTTCAGGATACACTGTACTCCCATGAAAGAACTCAGAGCACCCAACCAGCGTCTCTCCAAAGGGGTGGAATGCCCCCATCCCGGTGTCTCCCCGTCGCTGGTTCGCTTTGCGGCTCTCCCCGAGAACATCCCCCTCCTGCTCTGCACCTCCATCGCACTCGGAGAGAAGAAAGAACCAGATCCCGAGAGATGCTCGCTATCCTCACGGACCCATCGATGCGCGAGTCAGCGGCACATGACGCAGAAATGATGGAACCACGCTCATGCCACATTCTAGACTGTCGGCCGCAGCCCCCGTGCCTGTGGTGGTTGCTGTCGCTGAAGATTCCAGAAGAAAAAAGTGCTTATATCTCGCCCAACCCAGATTGACCAGGTTGAAAGCAAGCGGCAGAAGATTGCGCAAGAATTCCCCGTATTTACCATCCAACTGCTTGTCATACTTAGTACTGTACATATTCGTCGACCACTGATTGTGATCATCGTAAGTTCGGAAGCGAATATACCGCTTTAAACCTGGAATAACATAGCCAGTCGCTAGCAGGATACGATAGCTATCTATACAAGAGAAGAGACCATGGCGTCCTCACTCGCACCCAAACCACCCCCGCCGCTCGAGAAATCACCCTCCCCGATGGACCCGACAAAGACCATCCCCCGCAGCTCGGTCGAATCCCCCCCCGAGCAGAGAAACGTCGTCCCCGGCGAAACCCCAGCGGCCACTAGCGGCGCCTCCAGCTCCATGGCCGCCGCCCCACGCGCTCAGGACATGACTGGCGGGCCGCAGCCGCCCGCGGTGCCGGAGAAGATCCCCCTCGATCTCTCCAGCCTAGCGGGGCTGGAGGTCGCAGAGGGCGGGAAAATCCTGGACGGCCAGGGCCGCGCGATCGGACGCGTGGTTGAGGGCGACCCGGAGGATTTGATCGGGCAGATTGTGGATGGGAATGGGGATATCCTGGATGAAGACGGCGATTTGATCGGGCGGGTCGAGCTCATTCCGTCGGAGATGCTCCGCGGCGCTGCTGCTCCTGCTCCTGCTCCTGTCTCTGCTCCCGCTTCTATTCCGCCTCCACATATGAAGGGGGAGTTACCACTGAGTGGCGATGCTCGTACGCTGGAGAAAATGCCCATGCCGATGCCCATTCCCATGGGCGTGCCCACGACCGGCGACGGCAAGATCATGGACGAGGCGGGCCGTGTTTTCGGGCAGGCGATGGTCGGCAAGCTGAACGGGCTGGGAGGACGGATTCCAAACGAGCCAGCCGAAGCGGTGCATACGGCCGGAGGCACCGTTGGCGGGATGGACCTTGACTCGGAGGTGATTGAGGAGTCGCTGGAAGGGGATGAGATGAACGTGAACCTGCCCGGGGTGGAATTACCGGACATCTCCACCCTGCAAGGCATGACGTGCAATCAGCTCGGGCAGATCGTGACGAAAGACGGCGTTGCGGTCGGCGAGCTGGTCGAGGGGGATCCAAAGCGGATCTGCCGCGATGGGTTCCAGCTGGACGATCAGGGGCGGTTCTGGGATTACCGGGGCAATGTGGTGGGTAAGGCGAGGCCGGTTGTGCTGGAAGAGGAGGAGGGAAGGGGTCCGTTTGCGGACTATGGGGATATTTTTATCGGCCAGGATGGTTTTGTGCTGGATGATGGTGGGAAGCGGGTGGGCAGGCTGGTCGATGGGGATGCTGCGGCTCTTATCGGGTACGCGGTGGATGACGACGGGGATATCATTGACAAGCGGGGCAATGTTATCGGTCATGTTGAGCCGTGCGAAGAGCCGGAGCCGGTTGACTTCTCGGTTGTCGAAGGGTTGAAGCCGAATAAGCATGGGTATGTGATGGGACCGGAGCAGATCCCCATTGCTCGCCTGGCTGAAGGCAATTGGGAGGAGCTCAAGGGTCGTCCGATTGATAACGACGGTCTCATCCGGAACGAGAGTGGTGAGGTTATTGGTCAGGTGGAGCTTATACCGGAGAATGAGCTTCGGACGATGGGGCCGTTCACTGGACTTGGAGATCTGGTGGCCACGGCCTCTGGGCTTGTCGAAGACTCGGACGGGGTCGTGGTCGGGAAGATCGCTGAAGGGGACCGGGAAACTCTCCGCGGGCAAACCGTGAATGAATCAGGGGATGTTGTTGACCAGGACGGCAATGTCCTCGGCCGTGCGGAGAGATACGAGCTGGCTGAGGCAGATCTATCTGTGCTGGAAGGCATGAGAGTCAACAAACTCGGCAACGTCGTGGACGAGAACGGTGTCTTCTTTGGGCGGATCGTCGCCGGGTGTGTGAGGAAACTGGCAGGAAAGGCTGTCGACGGAGAGGGCCAGGTCTGGAGTGATGCTGACAAGGTCATCGGACAGGCTGAGCTCATTCCTGAAAAGGAGCGTGAGCCCCGAGAGGCTCCGTTTTCAGGCATCAAGGGTCTTATAGTCGGTGAGGATGGAATGATCGTTGATCCGTCTGGCCAAGCTGTCGGCAGACTGGTTGAAGGCGACAAGCAGCACCTGGTCAAACGGGCTGTGGATGAGGACGGGGAGATTACGGATAAGTTTGGCAAGGTGATCGGCCGCGCTGAACGCTGGACCCCGGGGACTGACGAGGGAGACGTCAATCAAATTCCAGGTGGTGGTCTCGAGCTGAAAGACCAAGAGAAGGAGGAGCCACAGCCCAGCGGCGAGTCAGCCCTGGAGCATCCACAGGAACAGACAGGGAAAAGGGTAAATGACGACGTCGTTCCCGAGAAGGAGGGAGTTGCAGAGCCTGTCCACACGCCGGCCATGGAGAATCCTCCGGAACAGACTGAGGAAACAGCAGATGACACCGCCGCTGTTCCCGCGAAGAAAGCTGGAGAATCCATTGAAAAGCAAGAGGTTGAGGGACCTCGGGATCAAATAGGTGAAAGGACGGGTGATGAAGCCGGTATTCCCGAGAAGGAAGAAGCTGGACAGCCCATCGAAAAGCCAGCACAGGAGAAACCTCAGGACCAGATGGAGACGGGAAAGAGCATAGATGGTGGGCAGTCCCTCCACGAGGAGGCCCTTGAGAAGGCCCCAGAGGAGGTACCCGAGGAAACTCCCAAGGAAGTTCCAAAGGAGGCCGAAGAGGAGGTATCTGAGAAGCCTGCCGAGATCCCTGCGGAGAAGGCTCCTAAAGAGGGCCCTGGAAAGGCAGTTGAGGAGGTACCTGAGAAGCGTGCTGAGAATCTTACCGAGGCCCCGATGGGAGTTCCACAAACAGCTCCTGGGGAAGTTTCCGAGAAGTCCCCCAAGGAGGCGCTCGAGGAAGCTGTTGAAGAGGCTTCCGAAAAGCCTTCCGAGAAGATGCCCGCGAAGGTCCCCGAGAAGGTTCCAGAGGGGGTTGCCGAGAAAGCTCCTGAGACGATTCCTGAGAGGATGCCTGAAAAGACTTCCCAGGAGGTACCTGGGAAGCCTACTGAGGATATTGCCCAGGAGGTTCCTGAAAAGGCTTCTGGGCAAGCCCCCGAGCAGGAGGCCAACAAAATAGCCCAAGGCCCTACGCTGGAGGGCTTTGTATCCGAGCCCGAGCAAGCCACCGAGCAACTCGAGGGAGGAAAAGAGATGACAAAGGAAGAGAAAGACGCCCGGCTCGAACAGGAAATGTGTTCCATTCTCAAACTCACACAAGACGCCGTTGCTCCATTATGCGAGCAGATTACAGAGGTAAGCCATATCCCCTTTACCTTTACCTTACTGTCAAGACGGTCCGGCAGAAGAATGAATACTGATGATGTCTTCAGTATATCGACAAAGCCGACAATACCCCCAAGGCCAACCTCGACGAGGAAGCACTGGTGCAACAGATCAAGCCACTGATCGAAAAAGCCGGAACCACGCTGCAAGAGTGCAAGACGGCGCTGCGATCCCTTGATCCCAACGGCCATATCGCGGCGACCGCTGAGGCCCTCAGCTCCATGGCTGAGGATGCAGATGTGAAGAATGAGGTAGCGAGCCTGCTCAAGGAACTTACCCAGACCGTTGCAGGGACGATTGACACCGGCCGCCGCCTCATTGAGGAGATGCCACTTGTGAAACGGAAAATTAACCCGTTGTGGCCGCTGCTCTCAGAGCCGCTGATTCAGATCATCGCGGCGGTTGGACTCCTGGTGAGCGGGGTCATTGACCTGTTGAGTAAGTTGCTGGATGGATTAGGGCTGGGCGGGATCTTCAGGAGTCTGCTGGGGGGGCTGGGGGTGGATAAGGTATGTGCGGGATTTGGGTTGGGCACCCTGAGCAGGACGCTGGAGGTGGGAGTATAGTTGCTATTCTAAAAGTGTTGAATTCTTTGGTTGGAGAGTCTGGCAGCTGTTGGATATCAGCTTGTCTATATTTTTTTTTTCGATGATGTATCTACTCCTGTTGCCTTTTTTTTCTAGTTCACACACTGAATACAGTTGAGCTTGTGCTCTATTCCATGGATGCTTGAGTATGAATACTTACAATTCCCGTTAAATAATAGGCGGGCTCTGCTGGCTATTGGGCTGACAAATGGAACAGGACTTTACCATTGTCAGTTGATATGCTCTTCATATGTAATGCGCGACTTATCGGGAGGTAGAAGGAAACAAAGAAAAGGCTGTTGTAGAGCAGCTCTCGGTTGATACAGTGTAGCTGGACCTCAATTGATTAACCGCAGACACAGGGAAGCCGGCGACGAACTGCCGCTGTTTGATCGAGCAGTTCATTCTATAAACTGATAAGCAGCAGAAAGGGGTGTAGCTGGAGTATAGTACGTATGGTCTGCTTCAATCTCTCCAGTCGGTATTCTAGGGCTGTCTACATTATGGCATCAATGCTGCCCGTTTCGAATGCAGGTCCTGTAGTAATAGCGATACACCAGAGGAACGGCATATGCTGGAGCATACCCCGTTTCAGACTTCTGATCAAGATCGGAATCGCTGCAAGCAGACGAGACGCCATGCTCGTATGCGGCAAGTCCTTGCGGGCAGCTCACGACGGAGTGCAGGCCTCCACGAGAGAATGCAGGGGGAAGTACTTATCAGACCTGCACAAAAGTGACAACTTGGTAGGAGAAGCTGGAAACAAGGGCGTTGGTGCATTCTTGTCTATCAAACGGGCTTGCATGGCTACCAGTCACGGCCAAAGACCAGCATTTAGATCTTGGATAACTTCACTTTGGCCGTTTTGGTGGTCAATAGCAATTACGAGTAACTCAGCAGGCTACTTCAATGAGTTCTATATTTGTGACTGATACATACGACCACAGGGTGTGGAGAACAGGGCTTCCCGTCCGCTCAGCCGTACTTAAGCCACACGCCGGCTGGTTAGTAGTATGGTGGGTGACCACATGCGAATCCCAGCTGTTGTATGTTTTATTTTTAAGGTCTGATATCACGCAAAGCTGGGCATAGACCGGCTACCAGATACAGTGTCACGCAGTGGGGAAGTTGAGCCTTGCCTGGTCGTCCACCCTCTCTCGGCGGCATTCTGATATACACCGAGATGGCAACACAGTCCTCATTAGTGACATCCGGCAGAAAGTAGACATGGACAATGCTGCAATTTGATTGTAGATGAGAAAAGTCCTTTGAAATCGAATCGGATGCCTCTGCGGAAGCAGGCTTCTTTAATAGGTTGGTATTTGGCCGGGGTCGTGCCTGGTGGGAGGTAGCCTGATATCACTGTATAGTCTCCCGTCTGGAAACCTGGAGAGGAGGAAATTGAGATACTACTTCCTCAATCTGAGGCACACGGTCCGAGATCTTCTTGGAAGAGGACCCGGTTGCGAGGACCGGGGTTTCGATATTGGCCGGCAGGATGTCCTTTTCTCGAAAATGGTGCCGTTGTGCCCTCATAATAACCTCCAGTAAGCATATCAGTCTTGATGGAGAGATAATTATGTCTCGTGCAGTCAGTCAAGGACCAAAATGGTCTGCTGGACGGTTTTTACACGGCTCTGAGGTGAAGGTCGCTGCTCGATATCCGCCAGATGTTGCCATTCTTTTCATTGATTCTCTTCCTAGCCTTGCCATCATCCCAGGACAAGGAGAGGCTTTTCAGGGCCAATGGGAGAGTAAGAAACGCGGTCTTGTCTTCCGCTCTGCACGGCAATTTGACCCTTGTGACAATGTGAAGGCTTCTGAGTTTAGGTTATACAGACGGAGTTTGCTCAGGCCCTTGAGATACAAAATAGGCCCAATATCATGTAGTTGCAGTGAGGGTTCCAAATATCCTCGTGCCGTGGCTTGCGGTCATCCATAACACAGCTAGGGACGTCGCTCAGAACATGCGGCTCTCTCAGGCCAGAGAGCAAGGTTGAGTGTGCGCAGGTTGTTGATTCAGTGCTGCCCGGAGGAAACCCCGTAAAAACGGATCTATCGCCGGGATATGTGCATATACCGTGGACACACACGGAAGGTTGGCCAGGAGGAGCACCACCAAGGCCGTCGGGTTGGATACTCGTTATTAAACGGCATCCAGCATCTGCGATCTAAGCTTGTCCGTAGAACCCGCACGCTGAATTGTCATCTCAGCTATTTCCCTGTCGTTCGATGAGAACTGCACCTGCCTCAGGGTTCGTGGCAACCGTGTGGATGAACATCCATAATGCTCAGCGAGAATAGACCCGGCGTATGAATGCGTGGTGCCATTTGCGGTTCACGAGTAGCAAGCGGTTGAGACCTTCGATGTTGATCTGCTCTTGCACTGGTTGTCCATAGGCGGGTATGGCGCCAAAGGCAAGAGCAAGAATCTCATCAATCAGCTCAGGGGGTAATATAACCGTGGTACTCACAGAAGCTGTAGTACTGCCAGATGTAGTTGACGTGCTAGATCAGCCAAGCGTCCCTACTACTCCGTAGGGTACTCTACTGTATGCTTAAAGTACACTGCTTCAGTTGTGTCTTGTGTAGCCTGCCAATGCAGCCTATGTAGCACAGCCATATAGATCAGCGTTGAATGATGCCGAAAGAAGCCACCGGCCAACATAAGTTGCGGCAGGCCGGTGTGATCAAGTTGGAGAGGCACATTAGCACGCTCCTTCAGGTGGGTCGCCAAGGCGTGGATGGGAACGGCCCCCAATTCAACCCCAGGATCATGGGGCTCGGCGCGGTGTGACAGCGGCTGTACTGTAGGAGGCCGGCGTCTTGGAGGGCGATCAGAGACACGGTCACCCAATTTGTTCCTCCGAGAGCTGCTTGGATCTTGAGCTACGTCGAATAAGACCGATATGAACTGTTGGGGAGCTGCATGGGTGCAGTTTGCCTGGCGCCTGCAGGATCTAGCGCCTGCATCTTGACTTGTACTTGTATACATGGTCGTCTAGTTGGGTTGGGTTGGGGGCAGCGTCAAGGTTCCATTTTCCAAGATCAGATCAACCCGCCGCATCCAGTGGAGTCCGATCCTGATCCTCCCGTCGTTCCTGTAAGCCAAAGCCGTTCAGGGTTCAAGTGGAGAGACCTTACAAGTGCGTTGACCAATCTTATCCAGTTCACGGATCAATTGCCAGGATGCGAGGGGCCAACATGAAGATCACGATTAGACTAAATAGTGCCATCCACTTAAGAAGCTGCTGTAGACGCCTCAGTATCATGAACGACGAGATCGTGAACTAATCGCCCAACATTTGAAAGCAACATGAACACTAAACAGGGGTGCTACACCAAGGGTCCCGGGGCACCCCTGGACGTCCATGGCGAGACTAAGGATGAGGATGAGGCATTATCTTCATTACCCTGGTCCGGAATGAGACCTCTTTCCCTACTTGTGCCATTCATGGCATCGCCTCCAATGTGTGCTTCCCTTCCTCGGGCAGCTGGCTGGGCGAGAAAAGTATATAAAGGAGCATAATCACCCTGATGGACTCTCCTTCCTTCATCTGCAACAGCAAAGAAAGACAAAAGATCTACCCCGTATTGTCATTGCAACACAGAAAGATCAATCGCCAATCCAGTCAGGCCTGATATTAATTTCCGTCCCGTATACTTTCGTACTCCCTCCGCCGTCCAGGCACAGAAGATACCCAGCACTGACACTTCCTACTGGGAATGACAGGACCGAACAAAATGCACGTCTCCAGCATCCTATCCGCAGTTCTCACGGAATCTGCTGTTCTCCTACCCGCCGCCGTTCAGGCCGCCGCCATTAAGGCCGCCGACCCCCCTTGCACCTTCACCCTGAGTATTCTTAGAAACGGCAACTGGGATGGCCTCAGCACCTCCTGCAAAATGATTATATACCCGGGCCACGTCTACCCGGAAGGGTGGACCCTGCTCGACGGCTCTGCCCAGAAGGAGATATCCTGCCAGGTGGATGGCGCCTGCGACACGCTCGATTACCACGGCTACACACATGAGTTCTGCCACACCGGGATGGACTCAGACGCCAGCGTCGACGCATGCTCGGTGCAGATGAGGGGCGCGGAATTTTCGAATAACATCTGGCCGAGTGGGAATCACTGGACCGATAATAGCAATTCTCCAGTTCATTCATTTAGGGGGCACACATACTACAAGCATGGCACTTGTCCTCAGTAGGTAGATTAACGCGATTTGCGCGCCGGGGATGGTCATTGATGGTGATGAGGCTTTGTGAGCTGCCGGAGGTGGCTGGCTTTCCTGTTGTTGGCTCCCTGACACGTTCATCCTGGACTCTTGGTCTTGTCATCGGTATCAGGATACCGATGTCTTCTATGTTTCGGGTGCTACCGATTTGTCTTTGTACTGTTCCCAGTTGTGTGGTCCAGTGACCAGCATTTCAGATTGATATTGGTTCGATATTCGTCAATACCCAGATTTTCAGCCTAAAGCCGGTCCTTTTTAACATATCTTACACTAAGTATATCCTCTGGACTTTCTTCCGAGACTGTCTCTACTTATATTATTAAGTCTTTATCTTTGTTGGTCAAACATTACACCGCACTTGGTCTCTCAAACGAGGCAAGTACACAATCCCTAATACTCCTCCACGTCCAACTCAAGTCCGATTTTATTCGCGAAAGTCGGAAGAAGAGCTGATGAGCTCCTTATTCCCACCCTTGTATGTCATCTTCAGTTTCAAAGTGCATGCTCCTTGAACCCATAGCCTCGCATCGGATATGGGCGTCCCCGCAGAGCTCTCCGAGAGGGATGGAGACTAATTTTTCCTAACGGCAACGTTGGATAATGGATACCGAGAAAATAGCAGAATGGAAAACCAGCATGACTGGCAGGTTGCAGTGAATATATGGATGGCTGTGGTCGGCAGGTACCTTAGGCAGCAGGCCGTGGAGCCCTAGATATCCCATCAGGGAACATAACATTTATTCAAAATTGAGGCCCTGCGACAAATGTAATTCGAAACTTCGTGTAAGTCATTGAAGCATTGGAGATGATTGCAATCGGCGAATGTGGTGCGGGGGTGGCCCGGGATATGTATATCAAGGCTATTGACATACAATATTCAGACAATAATACATACTTCCACCCACGACAACGGCGATTCAGGAGAGACAGCAAGATAGAGAAGCCTACATATAAGGATTCGTCCTGATTGCTTGCACCCTCTGGGCCAGTCTGGCAACTCGAGATTTCCTTGGAGGCGTTGGTCACCGCGACTCACCGTCACATACTATACCCCTTAAGAAACTAGAGACCTTACTCAGTAACATGACTGCTCTCTTCGATATGAAGCTGGCAGGGGTGCAACTGTCGTACATATAATTTAACCCTTATTGCGCTTCGACTGGTTCATCAGTTCGCATAGGCACAGTCACTACGAGCCTACACCATCTCGGAGGCCATATATACTCTATATAAACATTCTAATGACATTCCTACATCTCAAACACTGTATTCTGCTATATTGTATAAACGTCAAATTTATTGACCTTCCCTTTTTATTATTTTTTATTATTATTATTATTTTTATTATTTCTTCTTGTGCTTGGTTGATCACACCGCCAGAGAGCCCAGGTACCTGCATATTCCACATGGACTCCATACCTGGGCCTGTCATTGTGCTTGGG
>MU628537.1:0-22109 GCA_025688805.1 Aspergillus egyptiacus | reverse complement strand
TATAAAATATTAAGATTATTACTTATTTTAACTCTTTATTTCTATTTTATATCTCTTTGTATACCTGCTTTTATTATTATTATTATTTTTATTATTTTTAATACGACAGTACACTTCAAACAAGAACATTGTTCCTATCAGCGCGCGATAGTATGACCGGGAGGATCTCCATGAAGCCGAACAGTATAACCGCTATACAGGATCCAGCCCGGCTCACTTTCCTGCTTTGTCTCCGGCAAGCAAGCGAAGCGGTTAGAAGTGTTCTAAGCGACATTGAGACCACGGCCGAATGAACTGGCGGGTATACAAGTGCCATGGGAGCACTGATTCAAACACGGTATCCATCCTGTCCGGACTGTGCTCCGGGTGGGAGATTATTGCCGGTGCAGGGACCAGGGTTCAAGAGATGAATACGGGGTGCTAAGGATCAGGTCTTTGGTCCCTGCCAAGACGGTACGTGAAGTGCCTTGGTTGTATACAGGCGGCCAGCCATGAGTTCTACTACACTCAGTCCACGAGTACCAAATACTCCGTACTACTGAGGAGAATGGCTCTTTTGGTACCTGGGAATCGATGTGTTCGGGTGTCGGAAGTATGTACCGGTTGCCATTTTCACTTGCACATGAAAGTGCTATACTGCACTCTGTTGTCAGCGAGGTAAGTGCGAGCAGTCGCTCGGCAGGAAACAAAAGCACAGTGGGTCGTTGAGAAGTGGCCCCATAGCTAAGGAAGAAAGTAGAAACCCTCTGGTGACACGGTGACACCCGATGCCTTGGAACTTGGGCCTTGGAGCATTGTGGTCTGAAGCTATACGAGACCAGCACCGCTCCGTCCCGGTCTCCGGCGCATTCTCGGGATATGACCGGAGCAGATGAAAGCGCCGGCATTCTTACGCTTGGGCCGAGGTGGTGATTGAGGGCAGGGGACCCCGGATGGAGGCCATCATAACCATCATGATCCAGGAATCCTTCCAAGTCGCGGACTCTTGGCGGACTTGGCGTTGGCAACGACTTGGAAAGTTTGGAGTTTGGAGAGTTTTCTTTGTCCGCAGTTTTCTTTACCCGGTTGATTCCTGGCTCAGGCCATGATTTCTCCATTCTCCACACTACCATTCACGACTCATGATTGGCTTAGTGAGATGCCGGCCTGGTAGCCCGCCTTTGTGGTCGGCCTGAGACCGTAAACGGGGTCGTGCGAGGAGGCGCGGGGGGAAATTGCGGGATGGGGGGTGGTGATTGCCGAGTCATTCCCGACGAGATTGGTTCGATCTCAACCTCTCCAGCGCCGTTTCCTTGGCCAGGCAGCCACAGGTGTCATTTAGCTCAGGGGCTCGGAGGGAGAGGCGGTTTAAACACGATTGAAGCAGGGCCAGGGGCGAGGAATGCGGCGCAGGATGCACTCTAAGTAGAAGCAGTAGGAGTGGTGGCTGACGGTCTGTGCATCCCCGACATCACGCAGGAGCACTGGGGTCCCTGTCACTTTAGTGGAGGCGTCAATAAGCCTCCGACGCCGCCATGGATGGCAGCGTGTTTGGAGAAAAGCATACAACTCCGTTGTTTTCTCCTTCCCTGCTAGCAAAGTTCCCTGCAGTGGGCCGCCAAGTCGCGCTCCAGACCTCTCAGCGGTTGCAGCGTCCTGTATATCCGGATTAGCAGCAGTCATGGTATCATTCACTGGCTGTTCCCAGCCGCCAAGGGAACGTGGACTCCATCCCCGCTTACCACCCCCCGGTCTCTGGGCCTCCACAAACATGGCTCGACACAGGCTGGGGTTCGGAACTTCCCATTCGGTCCATCCGAGAGCTATCAGCGACGATGAGGCTGCTGCGGTTGTTGGATTGGGTGCTGCTATATATATGCCCTGCTCATCGCCGCTGCGTTTTCCATCTTCGGTCTGTCCTTGTCTCCAGTCATCTCTTGATCGTCGCTGTCGTTCACGCGGTTTACGACGTCAACATGTTTGGGATTCCGAGATTCTTCGGCTGGAGAGGCCGAGCCCTTAACCTGGCCATCAGTTCGCTGGGTAGTCTTGATTTCCTGTATGCTTTTGAATTACCACTTACGGCCCCGTGGTTGAGCAATTGAAATGTTTCGCGACTAACTGGCCTTCAGCCTCTTTGGTTATGACCAGGGTGTAACGGGTGGTCTGCTCGACTTGCCCTCGTTCTACAAGTACTTTCCTGAAATCACCAAGGAACTCTGCCTAGGTGAGATCGGAGATCCTGCGACGGATGCGTGCCGTTCGCAGCGCAGTTCAAACCAGGGTATCGCAGTCGCCGCTTACAACCTTGGATGCTTCCTGGGTGCTATCCTGACTATCTTCGTCGGCAACCCGCTGGGTCGTCGTCGGACTATCTTCTGTGGTTGTTTGACCATGACCACGGGCGCCATCTTGCAATGTACTTCTTATCACCTGCCTCAATGGATTGTTGGTCGCATCGTCACGGGTATCGGGAATGGCATGAACACCAGTACTGTTCCCACATGGCAATCGGAATCGTGCAGGGCGCATGACCGTGGAAAGATGGTCATGATCGAGGGTATGCTCATCACCGCGGGCATTACCCTCAGCTACTGGGTGAACTATGGTGAGTCAAATTGCGCAATTGCCTCCAGTCGAACCGTGTGGACGACTGACTTCGGCAGGCTTCTCATTCCTCCCGGAACACGAGGTCTCCTGGCGCTTCCCCATCGCCTTCCAGATTGTCTTCGCCGTCATCATCTTCTGCTCCATCCTCAATCTGCCCGAGTCTCCCCGTTGGCTCGTCATGCAAGGTCGTGAGGAGGAGGCTCTGGAGATCTTGGAACTGCTGAACGAAAAGCCCCGGGATGACCCTTACATCGTGACCGAGCTGGAGTCGATCCGGGCGACTGTGAAGGAAATGAGCAAAGGCAGCTACCGCAGTTTGTTTGACATGTCTGAATACCGTGAATTCCACCGTGTCGCTCTGGCATATGTCAACCAGATGTTCCAGCAGATCTCCGGTATCAACCTGATCACTTACTATGTAAAGTCCCTCATTCCTACCCCCATTACCAACCCTGCTAATCCATTCCGTCTTCTTTCTCAGGCCCCTGACCTCTACAGGGAAATCGGTCTCGGCGGAGGCAACACCGCCAAGCTGATGGCTGCCTGCAATGGCACCGAGTACCTGATGGCCGCGTTCATCCCCATCTTCATCATCGAGAAGGTCGGCCGTCGTCCGCTCATGCTTTTCGGAGTACGTCCCTCAGCCTCTTAAATAAGCCCTGGGTCGCATTCATCAGCTAATTCGAATAGGCCGCCGGAATGTCCATCTCCATGGCCGTCCTCGCGGGAACCAACTATCGCGTGACAAATCTTGATGACAGTCAAGCCGGTATCGCCCAGGCGGTTTTCCTCTTCGTCTTCAACACTTTCTTCGCCATCGGATGGCTCGGTATGACCTGGCTGTATCCTGCTGAGATCGTGCCGCTGCGCATTCGAGCTCCGACCAACGCCCTCTCCACCTCGGCCAACTGGATCTTCAACTTCATGGTCGTCATGATCACCCCCGTTGCGTTTAATAACATCGGCTACCAGACTTACATCATCTTTGCGGTCATGTACGTTCATCTCGCCGAGCTATCTATTCTGGTGATTCTTGCGCTAACAAAAAAAACAGCAACGCCTTCATCTTCCCCGTCGTGTACTTCTTCTTCCCCGAGACCCGCTACCGCTCGCTCGAGGAAATGGACGCCATCTTCAAGAAGTCCACCAACGTCTTCAATTCCGTCACCCACTCCATCAAGGAGCCCTACCGCTACGACAAGCACGGCCAGCTCAAGCCCGAGTACCTGGAGGAGGCGATCCGCCGCGACAGCTACCGCGCGCCCGCGATTGGCGACAAGGCCGAGAGCGACGATAGCGTCAATGAGTCCACTGAGGTCAAGGGCACCAACACCCACGTGGAAAAGACTGCTTAGTTTCCTTTTGACTTTCGAATGATGAGAACGAGCTTCCGGGGGATGGTCAAGTTGGACAGAAAATTATTATACCCGTCGTTTTGACAACTCTTGGTTACTTTGACGCATCAGCCCCAGCAGGCTGTCCGTCTTGATTCCTTTTTCGTTTGCGGTTTTGTGCTAGAGGTGGCTCTAGAGATAGGATCCTCCATTCACGCAGCTAGCCAGTCTACCTAATAGATCTCCATTCTGAAATCAAACCCTACTCACCGTTCCTTGTAGCCGTCGATCGTCTCGACCTGACCCCCTCAGATCAGGTAACCCTTTGCAGATCCGGATGATTGCGACTTGCCAAATGCCATGTGTTTCTGACTGTTATCCCTTACCTCATCCACGTGGTCGTCCCTGCTGTTCCCCCCTGCTGTCTGCTGTCAACTCACCCTCCCGAACAAAGAACCCCGAGTAACCGAAGTCCATCGTCTCCCGCCCTTCGGCAACGTGCTCCCCAACAACGTCGCATGACCCTAATCTAAGAGCCACGGCTGATGTCATCCCAACCCGACAGTTCGGCACCGGCGACCCCGGGCTGCATCTAGCATTCTAGCTGCAGGTAGTCCAGTCTACCTTTGGTTACTCGGGGAATACTCCGTATCCGGCGCTATCCCGGCCGACCTGCATATCTCCATACCTTACATGACTAGTCTACTCGTGATAACTCACCTCGCTAACGTTTCCTTGATTGAGCCCGCAAGCGTCGGATTCGGACATCCTGAGTCACCCGCCGGGTCTTGGCACGCTTACCCGCGGAGGCTGTGCATAAATAACGAAATACGAAGAATAAATCATATCGATCGAGACCTTGATCATATCCGGAGCACGGAGCACCGTAAATCTATCATGCTCAGTGTTGGTTTAATTTTTTTTTTTTTTTTTTTTTTTTTTTTTTTTTTTTTTTTTTTTTTTTTTTTTTTTTTTTTTTTTACTTTATGACCGGGTGGCGCAGCGGCGGCAGGATTTAACCGAAACAAAACACACAAGCTAGTGTACAATGCTACATAGCTTGATAGGATCGAGGATTCAGTGGGCTGCGTTAAGCACTTTCTGTGGCCGATGTGGCTTTCGAAACGGTGGTTTGGCTGAACGGAGGCTTGTTCTGAGTTTGTCCAGAGGACAGGGTATAGGTATAGGTACACCAAAGGTGAGATTCTGGCAGTTATCTACCGGCTCGCGGTTGGCAGGAGACTCCAGTCAACAAGGCAGCTGTCTGCATATTCTTGGTCCAATAGTAATGCAGAGTGGTCGCTGTACTTTAGGCGAGTCCCGAGGAGCTGGAGTCAGTCCGGAGAAAATCGGGGGTTTTCCGTTCCCCATCTTAGCCTCTCTCTCTCTCTCTCCTTCTCTTGTCACAGTGAATAATGATCCCCTCCGTTGGGAAATTCTTGGTGATAGTCACTGTAGTAACATTCCCAGTCGCAGTGTCTAAACCACACCTCTTTCACCTAGACCAATGAACAACTACGACCTACCAACTACGACCTATATCAGTAGGTAACCCGTTCCCCCAAACCCCGACAGACTATGTATCAGATCTGACATGCAGCACCATCCAACATCCAAACAAGAAAAAACCCCCATTGGATCAAACAAGCGTTACACTAGATCCTGACGGCTGAAACCCCTTGTCCGGTACACCTCCGGGTTTCCCCATGCAGTCAACCCGGTCCCTTCACCCCGGTCGGCCAAGAAAGGCGGGCAATTTGCCAAACTCTTGGCGATGGCCGTCATCGTTGCTGGCGTTGGGCAATTTTATAATAAACCTTCCTGGAGCGTGGTAGTAAGTTCTGAAGATACGGAGGCGTAGAATGTAGATACGAGAGTGGATCCGGATTGGATTCGAATTGATTCGTGCAGTTGCGATTGCATGTGATTGTGGAGACGGGAATGGGTTGGGGAAATCAGGGCACGACTGGGGGTGGGGATCTCGGAGATGACCTCCATACTGGGATTGAATTGGATGGCATCACTGTTATTCCTGTGCTCACTTAGGGGGTGGTTTCCGGAGTGGTGTGGTCCGAGTTGTTTGGGTGATGTTCTCTATCATTATGTGAGGGAGAAGGTAGCCTACAGATAATATTGTGATTCTGTGTGTAGGAAAATGGTCAGCGTTGGATGCGGCTGTGAGATATATATCAAATATTATTAAATTTTCCGAGGATACTGGGCAGACTTTTCACACACTTGTGGCTTGGTGGCTGCAGGAGGCGCACACTAAAGTCCATGGGTAGGTCGTACTAGTGCTATAGCGATGCTTTCTCCGCAGATATACTGTTTCTGTCGAAGGTGTTAGGTTAGCGCAGTGTAGAATGTTCAGGATTAGGAAAGACAGTCTACTTGCTCTGGCATAGATATGAACTCCATGAAGGTGTGATCAGGCAGGCTAATGAAGAGTAGTCATGATATATCAGTTGTATAGTGCATCCTCAACCCTGTAGGTTAAGTACTTTGAGATTCCTCGAAGAGGCTACTCCCGTGGTGCACAAGGATACACCTGCCGGTATGAAGAATAGACTAGCAGCCCTAGTTAGCTCCCCAGCCTACTATTCTGGCCTTTAGGGTTCAGAAAGCGGATTCCGGTTTAGATAGCTATCCAGTCCTCATGTAGAAGCCTTAGTACCATGGCCCTGCCTGCCATACATTGCCCTCTACTGAATATTGCCACCGCAAAGCAAGGCCAGCCCGGTCTAGGGCATTAGGATATGGGACTCTAGACAACCTGGCAGAATACAGGCATGCCAAAAGGTCCATCGACTGAATCGGATACAAAACGGTGTTTCAACGTATATATCAAAACCCAGGCCCTAAGAGCTACGGTCTCATCCATGTACCGCCGCCAACCACGTGGGATCAGAACACTAGCCCTGCCAGTCCAGTACCCACGCAAGAAGAACGCACATCTCACCTCAAGCGGAGCCAGACCCTGCAGCCTTGTACGCACCCGATGTAGTGGATCCGTGATTGCAGTTGATGCCAGCGGCTATGGCCGACGGATTATACACGCAAACAGGATGCAGATCCGGATGGGCCCTGCGGAGGACGTCCATCCACCCCCGCATCTTCATCGTCAGGCGTATGCCATGCTATGGATCGTCACCGGGATCCACTGCCGTGCAGAAGTCTCTGTGACTCTGGTTACAGCCGCCGGGAGTCATCAGCGAGCCCGGGGTTGATGACGGGTACCGACGGATGTTTATGGATCATGGCTTCTGTTCTATTCTGGGGTCGCCTGGGGTACCTCACGCAAGGGGTATGGTATAGAGTTCTCTCTAGGCTGTATACAGAACGCCCGAAGCTAGTAGAAGTGTATATACTCAGAGTACGGGTGGCCCCATACTCAAAGAGGCCGGACTTGGTGTTTGTCTTCACCAGTCCCCAGTATACAGGTACGGATATGGGTTAGCGACAGAGCCTCTATGTTTGGGGTCCATACTTACTACTCTGATACGGGAGGGACCTGGAGGGGAGCTCCGGTATTCTAGAAGCTTCTTACGGTTTGCTATTCTGCCTTTAAGCCATCCCATTTCAAGCTTAGTAGATACTACTCTACGGACCGTTACTGTTTCCTCACTTGTACAAAGCTAATGGATGCTGAGGTCAGATATGACAAACATTATGCTTCAGGATATACTGCCCTTCGTTCCAGTCATAGCACAATAACATGGGAGTGAACGTGGTTTCTCAACAACCGTGCCTTTCAACATCTATGAAACGGCAAAGCTGCTGAGCTTGACCTTATGGAAACAACTTGCACGACCTCGATTGTCCCCAGGGACAACTGTCGTTTATTAGGTATTGCCGTACGTACTCCGAGCAGCTCGGATAGTCTCGGGGGGAAAGAGAAAATTGCCCTATATCTTCAGCTCCAGCTGACATTGACGCATGGTCGGTATACAGAGGAACATAAACTTAGTCTGTCTATTGTCCGTAGTATGCTTAGCCTGACTCGGTCAATTTTCAGGGTTCCTTCTGTGATAAGTAAACCTTCTTGTACTACCAATATGCTCTTAAGCAATCGAAAGACCTCTTGAAGCAACCTTGCTACCTTCTTGTCCTGCCACCGCATCTTTTTCGAAAGCCTCGTCCTGCCCTGACAGAGTCCACACTGATATGAAGACTCATAACAACACACCCGCTAGCCTTTATGCTCCTCAGCAGGCAACCTTCAATGCACACCATTCATAATCGCACCCTGAATCCGACCACGAGATAAAATCTGGCATCCCCCTACCGTCATGCTTGCATCCCACCTACTCCAAGGCAAGTCGCTAAAGTGTCTGATTGACATCGTATAATTTCCATCACGTTCATGAAGCTTGCCCCCTATACCCTGAGGCTTGATACCGAACCCAAGGAGAATCTTCCTGAACGGGCCGCTAGATTGCCAATGATTCATGGACTCCGCTCGTAAACTCGAAGGTTCTCTGCTGCTGACCTGATCTACAAGCAGTTGAAGACATCAGATTCAGCAAAATGTTTCCAGGATCTACAGAATCCACATAGGTTCCGGATATACATGGACGAAGCGATTGCGTATTACCGACTTGTGTCGAGCATGCTCCCTTCGGTTGTCCAGGCTATCCTCGGCTGAAGGGGAAGTTGTCAAAGACATCCATTCTATGGGAGTCGACGTTTGAGGTGCGCGTGCTTGTTGTCTCGGTTGCTGCTTCTATGGAAATTGGTTCGAACACCGTGGACGGCTTCTCGATGTTCCGTGGGCGACGCCGTATGTCAGGATAGAGTGAAACTGTGCTTTCACAGAGTCGAAGATGCTGATGGAATACTACGTCTGCCGTTGGTCATATATGTAATGACTTATGTCATGTCTACGGGGAGTTGCTAGGAATTCAGTGTTGTGTTATCCAGAGGGATGAACAGAAGGAAGCGCAGTTGCAAAGGGATCTAAATAAATTATTCTGGAACGCACCACTGCAGCTCCATATAATCCCAGCTAACTTGCAAGACCGAGCTTCTGCAGGGTTCAGGCTTCCATGAGATCCCTAGCTAATCAATCTCTGTTCACCCTTCAGTGGTCCATGAAGCTGATATTTTTATCTGTAAAGCGAGGACCTGTGAATTCCCGTTTCGGGCTGGCTTCACCGTTTCAGGGATAGCCGCTTTATACACCGTATTATCCTCACTACCCCAAGATTTCTTCAGGTATATAGAAACCTATTTAGCGAATGTGGCTGTCACAGCGGTGAAGAGTGATTCTCGAGGTAAAAAGGTCCTGCCGAACACTCCATCTCTGCTGGGAAAAATCAGTACCCGAGAGACGGAAGAGGCTCAGAGGGGATCCACTTGGCGGAGGATCATGGCCACGCTCCACGTCTACGAGCGAAGATGGAAATGGAGAACAATTGGGATGGTGTCTACGAGTTGGATGACCTCGCTAAGGCGCAGACGACTGCCAGCAAAAATGAACGGACCCCATCCCGAACGGGCATTCCTACAAATGGATTACTGCACAGGGTCACTATCAATAAATGCATCCGCGCTGGGACTAATAAAGGTAGTTTCAGTTTCCTAACGAGTTTTATAAGCGACCTCGTAGTGACCCGGACTCTTGTAACGTCGGTAGCACAACTGCTCTAGGCTGTTAAGACTGATGAGGGAGATACCGAGCACGATCTGAAACAGCTTAAAGTATACACCAGAGCTCGGTTAGCCAGTCCCTTCCGAAAGTTAAGGATCTGGCTCTAACGGTGATACGTGCGACAGCCCATAGTAAGGGGAAGTGAAGCAATCATTTCACGTTTCGGATCTTCGCTTGGCCAGCGCGGAATGCGCGGGATGCGCGGCCGAGTGTACCTAATTATTATGGTGTTCCGAGTCTGGGGGAAAGATCGGTTTTGAAGGGCGGCACACGAAGTCGTCGTTAATCGGTCGGATCCGTCAGCGGTAGAGCAGGTGGTGAGAAAAGGAGGCGAGAAAGGCAATACTCTATAATAATTGTCTGCGGGAACCCAGTGCCCTGGCCAAAGGGATTACACCAATAAAATCATTATACATTTCCGGGTGGAATTGCAATTAATAACAAATAACAAGGTCAGTCGTGCGAGAGTTGGAATTTTGATGCGAAACGACCCCTGTAAACTCAGTTACATCAGGGTGCGCTGCAGCCCCAAAGGGTCGCAGCCATGTACTTAGAAGACTATCTAGAACTTGCACTTGGTCTCCATGCCAGTCAGTTGCCATGTCACGATGCTGGTCATACGACCGCAGTCTGTCTCTCGGCCAGGTTAGAGGCGCAATGTCTGGCCTGCCTGGTGCTACATCACAAGTCTTGCGCACTTTGTCTTACTGTCGGGGTCATCAACCTAGGGGCCTACCAACCGAGCAGTCTTTTATCGTCCATCCGACCCTCCCGGTGTTTTACCACACGTCTAACTCAATCCTCGACCTAGAGTCCCAAGTAGAGCTCCTATATAGACTTCAGACTAAATCCATCATGTGCCTCTCGCTGTCCGCCCAAGGTATCCATTCTACTAGGACATGAACTCAAACCTACCTGTCATAGAGCATTTGAAGCTAGTGCCCAACTGAGTTCTGAAATCCGTTTATCTCAAGAATAACTAGTCGCTGAGGACGCTTATCCTATGACGAAGCCATTTCCAAAGAGAGAGCGTCCCAGCAATGTAAATATCTTGGCGGCTGGGGCCTGAAGCGCTGAAGTGGAGATTTAGCTGAGCTGTAAGTCAATCATAGCGATGTACCCAGAGTCAGGCTGAAGGTGGTCGGTCGTTATCAGTCAATTCGAAATCGAACAGACGAAGGGCCTACAATGTTCCATTTGTAGCATACGCTTCCGGGCCAATCATGAGGTTGGACCAGAGATCGTTAGAAAAGCAATTTGAGCCAGCCTAGACAACAAACTCAAAAATCGCTCAAGCATTCAATGTGGATATGTTGAAATCTTACGGGTTCCAACAGCGTCTCTGGTGACCGAACTAGGGCGGAGATCAACAAAGCTCCGAAGTGAGATATTCGGAACCAGTCAGAGTTACTTTAAAATTTAACGTTGTGCCTGAAGGGGCGAGTACTTGAAACTTCCCAAATATCACACGTATCAAAATGCTAAACAGAGTCAGGGCGCTTAGAGCAGTGGATAAACTAATCCGACTCAATCCAGTCTCAAACGTCCGTCCTGGCTTGAACCATGTATCATAACGTAGTGGAATATCAGACCGTCGGAAAAGTTATTTGATTCGTAGCTGCATTCCACATGACTGCAACTACCGGACGACGTGAACGGTCGTGGAGTGCTGGCCCAGAATGGAAAGAAAGATCATGGACTAACCATTTCTTAACTCTTGGATATTCTCTTTAGATCCACTGTCGGTTTAGCCCTTCCAAGGTCCGCTTATGCTCGGCGTGGATGTTGGAGTAAGCTGAGACCCTGGTCCATATCGTCTATCAAATTCTGAAAACGTATCGGTAGCAGTCGCGGTTGTATTGTTAGATGAGGATAAGTCATCACTTGTGGTGCGGTGAATGTTTATGGTAGTAAAATCTCTGGATAACTGCTGAAGGGAGTCATCATTAAGGTGGCCTCCAACCTGTCTTGACCTCCACCCAAGGCCGCGGTTTTTCCCGTGGATAACCTGCCCATCAGTAGAAACCATGAACTGGATAGCATCACCGGTGGCATAGTTGTCCACAGTTGTAATGGCTTCTTTAAAATGGACGTCTGCTTTGGAGCAGATATCAATGCATTGCCGAGTCGTTTTCCATTCATCTCGCAGCCGGGCGAGATCAGTCAATTCTTCTTGTGACGCCGATGCCGATGCCGATGCGGATTTGCTCAATAATCGATCGATTAGACTATGTATATGCGTTTCCAACTTTGCGGATGTATGCTTAAGGCTCTCTTTGCATTCCTGCAAACCCGTACTAGTGAGTCTTTCGGATAACGCATCCGGGTTAAATGAGCGAGGAGAGCCATTGCTCGCGGGCGAGATTTGAATCTGACTGATATGCTCGGACAACTGAGCACATATCTGAAGACATTTCTCCGTGCTCAACCGCTCTTCTTTTATTTGCTGAACTTCCAGTGAGGCTTCATCAGATCCTGGCCTAGCTTTGCCCAAAATAAGCTCTAACTTTTCGTCGATAGCCTCAAGATGAGTCTCAAGATCGATTTTTGCAGTCTCGATAAGAACCTCGTAATTTTCAAGGGCTTCCGCGGTAATGGTAGATTTTTTACTGATTAATTTCTTAAGAGGAAGAAAGCATCAAGACTTATATTAGTGACTTACAGATTTGCATCCGTAAGAGCGATATTAATGGTCAGCTTATACGCTCCTAGAACTCTCCTGAAACCATCGATGTCATCACCCATGTACTTCAACTTTGCCCAGTCGCGAAAGCTTGTTCGAGTGGCGTTAGACCGGCTAGCACATTTCATGATTTCTTGCTCAAATTCTTTGCATGCATTGCCGCACCGTAATAACGGAAGATTGAGCACAGAAAGGTCTGTATCACTAGTGGATTGGACGTTATCAACGAGCGGTCCCAGAACCCCACTTAAGGCTTCCAGCTCCTCCATAAGCTCACGCACGCGTGTTGGATGTGAGCGAAAGCTTTTAACCATGTCATATAGACTACGGCTTGATTGGAAAGCGAAAGTGGCGAGAGCTAGTAGCCCGGAAGCAAGGCTTATGGGTTCTGCCATTCTTACAGGGCTCTGAAGAGGGGAGAGAAGCACACAATTGGAAAGATGCTGGTCTTGGGAATGAGCTGTCTTATGAATCGCTGAACAGGCAGGCTTACTAAAGGTGGTGGGTATCAGTTAACTAATCAGATTGTATATCACAGCTCCCACTCTTATGATACGCTTAGGATCCAATCATTGGGCGTACAGAAGCGCTGTGTCGGAAGTGCAGCAAACCTGGCAAAATTGGCCAATGATGTTGCTTATAATCAACGGGTGGCCCATTCTAGCGGTCGAAGGTAATAACTGAAAAGTGTGGCTATCAGGAGTGGTGGGGGTTTTCATTTCTGAAGTAAGTTAATCCTAAGGTCTATCACAGTACGTACTGATAGCATAGGTGATTAGTCTTTCAGACTGAATGTGAATGTAAAATCTAAGGTCAGTGACGTCATGAGCCCCTTGACGATAGATAAAAATATAAAAGCTCCCGCATGTTTGTCACGACCTTAGCCTGTACGTCAGAATAGATGGACGTAGAGGACTTAAAATAGGGCAGAGCTTATAGACCATGGTTGACAGCTCAGAGCATGTAGCTTCATACTTCTCCTTGCCCATCAGCGGCTGGCTTTGACCGTCTCGTTCTGATGTTGATCACATGTCGGTTAATATAGACTCTTTCCTACATTCAGTTCCGATACAGGCTACCTAGTGGTAAAGTGGCCGAAGGCGAAATGATCTGAATTAAAGGAGGTAACCCCATACCTACGGTCACCATATAGATCATTATAGCTTACTGCGGCTTCGTGATCTCGGTTCGGCATTTCTAATCCTTTATTTATGCAAGTCAGAATCCTCGTGCCTTTACCCTTCTCGGTAAATAATTGATGTGGAAATAGAATGCTTGAAAATGCGGTACCAATGCGTAAATTGTCTCCTCAATGAGATAAAGTATGATGACCGAGCGAGTTCGGTCCCTAGGCAGGATATGCCCCGATATTAAACTATGTGTACTGACAGCTGGATTGAGCACACTGTCTATAAGTTAGTCGCTGAGCCCATCAACGTCTGGTTCAGAAACTCTCTCTCACAGCATGTTGACCATTCGACTGTTAGAGTTGGGCAAAGTCTTATGGCTCGTGATCCAAAACTAAACCTTTAAGCATTGACCTCTTGTATCCTGGCTAGCAGCCGTCAATTCTCCATAAGAGATGAAAGCTTAATAGGCCACAGTCGCCTAATTGGAGTGCACAACCGTTCTCTGGATGTACCTTGACCATTTTGGGTGAAGGACGAAGACTATACCTGAAAGATTGAGATGGTGCACTTTGATGCAAATGCACATGAGCTTCATCGGCTAAGGCAAGAGCGTGTAAGAGAGGAATAGTGCCCATACAGTGAGATCAAAGCTAATCAACAAAATGAATTAACGACGTCTAGATCACACACCCGGACTACTACTCGCCCTGGTGAACATCGGAAGGAATTTCTTTGCACCATTACCAACTATTTCAAGGCCTTGCCATGCAGTTATTTCATGGTATCCAATGAATCGCAAAGATTACGGAGTGGTTTCACCGCTGATATGTACGGCTAGAAATGCAGCCGTAAACGGCATCAATAGCTGTCACCTTCTGCGCTGATTTCACAGGTTCTCACATTCTAGCTGTAAACGAAAACAACTGGTAACCTAACATATAAACCCGGCTAACCTAGTATAACCACTCGGCAGAGAACCTTCTGCCCTTCCTGGCTCCAACCATGACTCCATGCCATAGCAAATAGGGATGAATTCTGTCCCATCTGGTCTAAAACCTGTTGAAGTTGAGCCATACGAGTGGAGTGGCTATGGGAAAAAAGAGCCGCGTGCTCAAGAGCTTGTCAGGCTCAGGTTCAGATAAAGTAATTTGCAAAAACAACTTCGAATATCCTGCACTTAGTGTAGTTAGTTTATTTAGCAAGGTGCCAAATAGCATCGAGTCAACAAGCACGCTCCCTCTCTTGCCCTGATACCGGCTGACTACCCTGATTCGGGATTTACGGGCTATGAATGTTATAAACATCACAGGCTAACACAGTCCTATTCAGATATATCCCGATATCGTACCTATTGGCCCATTTAACTGCACATCCTAGATCGTCCGTCCTCCGCCTACTACCAGCCGAATCATCACACTATCTACCTCAACCCTACACTGCTCCTCATACCACCCCGGCCATCCATCCATCCTGCCTTCCCGCTAGCAACTACACCCACAGGAGAACGGGCATCCCCTCCCACACGAATACGTCTTAACCCCGCAGTCCCTCCAGCTACTGCACGTATCCCAATCGCCCCAGCCGAGATTCTCCGCTGTCCAGCACCACTCGCCCTTCTCCTTGTCCCCGCAGGCCTTCCAGCAATACCCGCGAGAGCACCCATACGGCGCCTTGTGGTAGCAGGCCCGTTCCTCCTGGGTGCCAAGGCCGTCCGAGCGAGCCTCGACGGGACTGGTGTCTGAGTCCGTGCTGTTGTAGAACGAGTCATCCACCGCGTCGAGCGGCGCTAGCGATGCGCCCTTGACGTCCCGGTTCCGGCCGAGCGGGTGTTCCAGACATTTACGGACGTTTCTGGGGGTGACGCCCTCGGGGAGGTCAGCAGCGTTGACCCTCATGACATCGAGGTCGCCGCATTCCACGACGGCGTCGCCTTCCGCCGCTCGCGGGGTGAGGGTGAGCGCGGAGGAGAGGGCGAGCATGCTGATGATAGTGATGGGGAGCTGCATTGTGGATGCGGTGTCGTGTCTAGAGACGCAGAAAGGTAAGTATGCTTGTCGAAAACTACTGGGGAGTAGGGAGAAGCAGAAGAGCGGATAAGGGGGCGTACTGATTGTAGATGAGAGATGTGTGTTCTTGAGCAAGTGGAAAGAATTGAATATCAGACTTTCTTGTTCTTTGTTGTACACAGGATAGACCTGGCTGGATATACCCTTGGATGGATGGGAGTGGTCTTGCCTTTTTATACCTCATCCCGTCAAGAAAGGAGCGTCTCCATCCGACTGACGATACTACTACCATCCACCACCCCATGGGCTCCCGCCTCCGGTGGACTGGTCCCCGTACTTGGTCCCCGACTTGATCAGCAGGATGAAGATCGCAGGCGAGGTCGATGATCGCAGGGCGCAATGCGACTTCAGCCCCGTTGACCCTTGTTTATCTTGAACCGGCCCCAATCCTCCAGCCTGATAGTCGTGCAATGCATGTCGTGCGGACTGGCACGATGCAGTGCAGCTAGCGAATGTCCGCATTGGTCTCGTAGAAGATGGCTCGCCTGGGGCAGCTGCCTGTTCATTCTGGTCTTTCCCCTTGCCGTGAGCTATATAGAACCGGGCTCATTCAGTACCATACTGATTGTCTACGGCCTTTTGCGCCAACATACACTGTATATAGGACAAGGCGATTGTCAACCTACCCTCCTGTATGCTACTATGTCGCCCATCGCTAATCGGACAGATCTTCAGCCAAAGCGCCATCATGATCGCCGCCATCCAATCAACGGGCCTCTCGTCTGTTGATCCTTTCGAACCCTGAACGACTCAGCCACCTTGAACCGAGGCACAGGGCGCAATGGCGTCTTTCTGTGCGCTTGTTCACAGCAGCCGAGAGCTTATCGAGTGTCTGCCACTTGGAAGCCTCTGCTCCGGGATCCATCATTGGTTACAAAAGCACCGAGTGCATAAAACGGCCCCCAACGAGGCAACGCGTGCATGAAATGGCCCCGAATTCAGTGCAGCATTCAGGTTGTCAGACATCGGAACTAGTATTTTATTAGGATACTGGTCTAAATAAAGTAGTAGAGCACTCAGCCTATTAAGTACGGTAGATAGAATTAATGAGCACTTCTTCATCCAAGGTCTTTGCCAAATTAAAGCTATCAGATACTTAGATGTTAATTTGTATAAGGTCCAAATGCAGGATTTTGATTATCTATTTGACATTCAATTACTAGTAATGCTGCATGTATAATTCTCTGTAAGAACTGCTGCAGGACCCAGATCAGGTAAATTTAAAGCTTTTTGCAAAGTACTGGGTTTAAATCACAGGTCTAGATATATATATCAACAAGCACTAGCCTTAAATATACAAGGTACTTTAATTACTATAGGGCCACCTATATAAACTAAGGTACCTCACCAATACTAGTGAAAACACAGTGCTAAACCTCATCCAGCCTTGTAGATACAGGGGCCATTTCATACAGAGGTGTGGTGCTCGGGGACCATTTCATGCAATGGGGCGGTTCCCAAAGAGAACGAAGGAAGCCCTGCATCACTAGAGTAATCGACGATCGCGGCAACTTTGGACGAGAAAGCAGGCCACCAGCCTCCAGCTCCATGACTTGTCGTGTTAAGAGACCGAGTAGATAGTCATCTGGGATGCCAACAGAGCACCACCCCACGATCGTCCTGCGAGAATGGAGTTCCAGACCGTGCCCTGCGTGATCCTGACGTTATATCCATGGGGCCAATCCTGCCGTGCCCTTGCGAGTGAGCACTCTATTATAACCACATACGAAAATCCCTGTGTGCCTGCTGTTGTGGATAAGAGCGGCGGGCGAGGTGAGACCTCACGGACTCTGCTCCAGGACTCAACTTGAAGGCCCAGTGGTTGGATAGATCCTTACCTAGAAAGTGAGTCGCTTTCCCGGTCCACTGTCCATTAAGATTACCCAGTGACAGGCAGCAAACGAGGGTTCCGACCAGTCAGGCTGTCTGGGGCGACTTTCGACCACGTCGCCTGTTCGCCCGGCGCCGGCGGTCGTCTTCGCTGTCCTTCCTTTTCACTATAAAGAAGCAGGCTCAGCGATCTGTCCGTACATTTATACCGGCTAGTAGCGGCCAGATCAAGCCCGCTGCTTCCCACCATATTAATCTCTTCATTTCCAGAGCATTAGTACCCTCCAGTATTCCGGCGTGAGTTTCCAAGGTATGAATTCCCCTTCCTCCCGTTTTTCTTTCTGAACCAGTCCTCTTCCGCTCTTCACATTGTCTATTCTTCCAGGGCTAACTACACCACTATAAGATCACTGCATAATCCAACTCCAACATGAAACCCCTCATCCACCTCTCCCTCCTCCTCGGCCTCTCCGCAACCACCGCCCTCGCCGCTCTCCGCCCAGACGCAACCCCCGACGAGGTCGCCGCGGCGGAAGCCGAGTGCGGGTCCCTGGGCGTGATGAGAATCGACCCGGCAGAGCTGCCCGAGGGCGTTACGATCGCCGACGTCCGCATGTGCGCCGAGCATCCCCACGGCCCCGGGGCTTTTGCCAGGTTCCGTCGGTTCTTGCCGAGTTGGGTGCTTTGAGGACGGCCGGTCGAGGCCCTGTAGAGTGTAGGTAGGCCGACATGCAGGCTTCTGCTGCTCACACGCGGGCTAGTTTCTATACCGCTTCTTGTTGCCTGCGCTGTGCGGGGGAGCGGCCGTTTGGGGATGGAACTGTTGGAAATGTGCAATGTCGTTTGAAGTTGATTTTGGGACAGGCTTGATTGATATAGTCTAGCAGAGGATAATATTCAGATCGGACAGTGTATCAAATTCAATGATATGACATTGAGCAATTCCCTTTCAGTAGTATGTCGGCCTAGTAAACACTCGCCGGCGCGGTGTCTATAGAAAGATTGGTCTGCTGTTCCAGGGAACAGAAACAGACATTGAACCGTTCATCCACATAAAGTAAGAAAGCTAGATGTTTCTCCTCCGTGGTACGTTGTAGCTCCTCCTCGTCTTTGCTGCCGGGCTTTGATCGAAGCCGTACAGGATCACCATAGCAGGGCGGTCTTCGGTGCCCCCCTGGATGGTCCATATCGACATCGGTTTCCTGGCATATATAAGTGAATCGCCACCCGAAAGAGCAATATATTTGAGAAGTACAGTCAAACCTTGCGATAACAAACCTCGCTAGGACGAAAACCGCACTAGAGCAGAATAGTAACATGGTCAACAGAAAAAACCGATTTACTTTTGTTATAATCTGGATATGATATACTTTGTAAATTTTTCTCAGCTGCTATATAGGCTCGGCAACGTATTTCTACAGTGAACTTACCAGTAGTCCAGCAAGGCTTTACTGATCTCCTGGTGCACTGAGGCATCTGTGTCCAGCAAGGCTTTCTTACCTGCTCTCTATTCTTGCCAAAACACTGAAGATATATTCATGATTTTACTGTTGAAACCATTTTGCAGTTTCTCAGTCACTAGCCAGTTGCGAAGTGACATGCTTTGCTTCGCTCCGCAATATAGTCACCTAAGATGTCCATGGATAATGACTGTTTTCTCAGCAGCAGAGGACACGGTGTAGCCGGGGGATAGCTTACTGGTAACGTCATAGGTCCCAGCATATCCTGACAAATGCAGTTCCACCGGAGCCGAATGAGACGCAGAAATCTCAACAGAATCTCGGTGCTGGAGCTCGCCTAGTGATGTTCAGGTCCGACCGTTGATTCTTGCCAGCCGGGAGCCCTGATGATTGGCACTGAGTTCCCCCAAGAGCAATCTAGATCTGTTCGAGTTTTCTGCGTCTCCACTTGGTCTCTATGGAGTACACTATCTATCCATGGCCCATCTGATTGAGCAGAATCCCTGAAGCAAGGGCACCCCATCTCAGGCCGATTTCTCTCGGCTGGCGCAGCTGCATGGCCGCCCTTGCGTCTTATCTCAGCAACATGACTGGATTCCTCCGACTGCAACCACACTGCAACCACACTGCAACCACCAAGAAATCCATTAACCCAGTCCGGCGGGAGTGAGCCATGTGCGTGTCTGATCACGCCGTGACGAGCTCCGGTTGCATCACAGGCTTGGCTTTCTTGGCACGATCTTGGCACGGGTCGGCCTCTCCGCATTTTCGAGCTGGACTTGGCTTCAGTCGCTGTCGACAGGCTGGAAACTGCACGAGAGCCACTTGCACTGCCTGAAAGACTCAAAATACGGACCAGTCCGGTGCGGATTCACTAAATGCCGCATCTCCTAGCGAGACAGAGTTTTCACGCCTCCGGGCAATGAAAATCCCCCCCCTCCACGAGTTAGCGGCCTGCCGAGGCTGCCCTAAGCTGCCACCCCCCACTCGGGCCCAATGACAAGCACCTGTTGCAGGCCTGTAAGAGGCCATCCTCTCCCAACGGGGCCTGAGCAAGTCCGCTTTCAGAATAGCCGTCTCTCCAGCTCTTCGCCCGATTACGTCGATACTCGATGATGCTATATAACCTCCCCTTGCCCTGCCAAGCGGTCCGAGTGCTCGCAACTCGTCTGACTTTCGCCTCGCTGTCTCGTCGACTTCAGGATCTGCCGCATGAGCTCGCAATCGCAGTCTTAACGTTCTTTTTTTTTCTCGTCTTTTTTCGTTTCGGTCGGGTCACCATGGTGGTGATGCAGTATCTCCGAAAGGCCTACGCCTGGCTGGCTCCTCCGGCAAAGAAAGCTGAGGATGGACGCGACCAGTGGCCATCGCGAGCGGCTTTCCTCCTCGCGGCGATGGGAGGCTGCGCCGGCCAGGGAAACCTGCTGCGATACCCCTCGGTGGTGTACAATAACTACGGACTGCAGTGGTTCATCCCGTATCTGCTCGCCGTCTTCTTCGTCGCCATCCCCGCCCTGATTCTCGAGATCTCGATCGGCCAGGCGTATCGTGGTGGCACGATGATCGCATTCAACAACGTCAACCGCCGGCTGAAGGGGGTCGGGCTGGGTCCCGTCCTGGTCAGCTTCATCGTCACCATGTACTTCACCGTCAACCTGGCCTGGATCATGACCTATTTCCGGCACTCGTTCCGCAGCCCGCTGCCGTGGGAGAACCGCATTGAGGATTTCTACAATAACGACGTCGTTGCCAACCCCGATCCGATCGCCGGCAGCTTGTCGGGCGACAACAAGGAGGTCCTCTCGTACACGGAATATCCGGCGATCGGCCTGATCGGAGAGACCGTCGGGTGGAGCGCCTTCATCTGGTTTCTCATCTGGATCTCCATCTTCCGCGGCGTCGGGTTGACGGGTCGCGTCGTCTACTGGACCATGGGGCTTCCCATCGTCACGACCATCATCTTCGTCGGCCGCTCGCTGTCGCTCGACAACGCCCGCGAAGGCGTCAAGCTGCTCTGGGAGACCTGGCGAAGCGACCAGCTGGCCTCGGGCACCGTCTGGCAAACCGCCGTCGGCCAAGTCTTCTTCTCGACCGGCATCGGGTTTGGCTACTTCACCTCCTACGCTTCCTACAACGCCCAGCACTCCAACGCCGTCATGGACGCCCTCCTCATCTGCGGGAGCAACGTGCTCTTTGAGAACTTCGCCGCCTTCGCCGTCTTCGGCGTGGTCGGATACCTTGGGCGCTGGCCGCAGGAGGGCGAACGGCTCGGCGCCTTCGTCGTCGGCTTCCTCACCCTCCCTGAAGCCGTGCTGCACATGCCCGGGGCCAACTTCTGGGCCATCCTGCTGTTCTTCACCCTCGTCGTGCTGGGCTTCAGCTCCGCCTTCGTCATGCTCGACGCTGTCGCTACCCTCTTCGTCGACTCCGGCCTCAAGGTCTCCCGCCCCGTCATTGTCACCTCCCTCACCCTCCTCTCCTTCCTCCTGTGCCTCCCCTACTGCACCCAGTTCGGCTACTACCTCCTCGACGGCATCGACCGCTGGGTCAACAACATCTGTCTTATCTTCGTTGTCTGGTCCGAAGTCACCAGCGCCACCACCGTCTATCGCTGGGACGACGTTGTCGCCCAAACGGGCCTCCCGGCGTTCATCACCTACAACGTCGCCTACTTCGGCGGCCAGATCGCCGGTGTCTCCGCCGCCCATGGCACCGAAGACCCCCGGATCGGCGCGGGCGTCGGTTTCGGCGTCTACATCGTCTTCTCCATCGCCGCCATCCTCATCGCAAAGACGCCCATCCTCCCGGCTCCCAGCGTCTGGGGGAGGAGCCCCTTCCTCAGCCGCTTCTGGTATCTTGCCGCCTACTCGGTAAGCCCTTCTCCATCTAATCCACGTATCCCCGACCGAATACTAACCGAAGTAAAATCAGGGCAACCAAATTCGCCGCGACCTGAACACGATCATCGGCGGCGAAAACAACTGGCGCATCCCCTCCTTCCACCCCGTTCTCCTCCGCTACGTGTGCGCCCCCGTCCTCTGCATCATCTTCAGCTTCGCGTATCCCGAATTCCACACCCTGCGCTACGACCCACTCATGATCACGGGCTTCATCCTCGCGCATCTCATCCTGCTGGCCATCCTGCTGGGCTTCGTGATGCCGCGGTACTATGATGTGTTCATCCCCCCGGACCGGGTGAACGAGGGCGAGGTTCTGGTGGGCCAGTTGGCGCAGGGGGAGTATGTCGCGAACGCGCATGTCCATGCCGACGGGGTGTTGGCGAGTGGGGGGAGTTTCCAGCGGTCGTCGCCGGAGATTCCGGAGAAGGCTTGATTTCTTTTTCTTTTTCTTTTTCTTTTTTTTTTTT
>MU628536.1:0-79508 GCA_025688805.1 Aspergillus egyptiacus | reverse complement strand
GGGGGGGGGGAGAACGGGGTAGAAAGAAACACGACTTTAAATAGAATCCTCCCTCAGGGTCCGCGGGTTCTCCGCATTTGAATCTGGACTCAACCTTTCCCCGGATTGTTGAGACCCCCATGGGCAGGTCATGGTCCAAAACCTCGGTCAGTCTCTGAGGGGAAGACGGGTATACGATGGGTGGCTTCAGGATCCAGGGAATGATAGGCCAAGGGAAAGCTTCAGGAATCCACTGAGCAGCAGTGAGGGGAAGCTCCTGCCAATGGAAGGCCTGGGCAGCGATGATCTGGAGTCGGATCCGATGCTGTCGGTTCCGCTGGTTGAGGGGGGCGATCTTGATTCGTAGGATGGCCTCGTCGAGCTCGGATCTCCTCCGACTGATGCAAGGGTTCGGCAGTTGCATCGATTTCTATCCCGGACCCTGATCTAACCATGACTTATGTGGTGATACATCTTCATGAAGTAGACCCTAGGCAGTGACTGATCGACATCCTGAGTTCTCTACACAGAGCGAGTTCTACAAACTCCACAATATACCGTGGCATAAAGCCAATTGATACACTGGTTCTTATGGACCCTGCAGTAGGACCTAGGGGTCCCAACCTACGTCAAGGGTAGATCCAGGGCATGCTGGCTCTGAAGAGCTGATGCACTGTGTGCCCCAAGGTGAGTCTCGCCCCGGCCAAATGCTGATCTCTTCCCGCATTGATCACAAAGGTCTAACCATTCCCAGGTTGAGGTTTACTACAAAATTATTATCTGTGTTTGTAAAGGCTGCGCTCAGGGAGATCGAGGCTAATCACTGAGCTCTCGGTTGTGAGCTATCCTACAATAATCCAAAATCACGATCACCAATCACAGGTCTGGGAAAATTAACCAAGACCTTTGACCTGGAATCAGATATGAACAGGACCCCCTGCTAGGAACATGGAAGCCCATCGACCCACGCCATCAGTCGGGTCTCTGCTGTTGCATGGGTTCACGCGCCTGCGGTGTCCTACTCTGGGCGGACAGGAGACAGCAGGGCTCGGGAGTTGGTTCGCCCTTTAGCTACGCTGCAGAGGCCATTCTGGCTAACCGTGCAGTGACCGCTTCATGCTTGAACACCGTCATGCTGCACTGTCAGAGACACGCATATTATAACTGGGCCCTGGGAGATAATTATACCCATCCAACAGCCACCCGAAGACAGCATTGCCCTAGTATGACTTCGGCAGAACAAGGCATGTGCCCCAAACCACGGGGCGGGCGTGTTCACGACTTTGAAAAGGTATGATCAGCTACTCGCTGCGCAGGTACCCTACATCCTCAATCTCAAGCAGAATATGCCACCGGAGGGTTCTCGCATGTACAATGCAGCAGCGCCGAGAATGATTCCCTCGCCGCCTTGACAGACTTGGAAGTCTGGGGAAGATGGCTCAGCGTTCTCTCCAGGAGCCCCCGCAGATTCGCATTCGCACTATGGCTGATCTTGCCGCGCCTCAGATCTCGATCAATGGCTCTGCGCACAAGTTGCACTCCCGCGACGATGTGATGCGGATACGGATCGATGGAGACAATTGGGACGGTAATGGAGGTGTCCGTGGCGCCGACATGGTCAACGACACCTGTATCCATGTCCACCGTCATTGAAATCGTATTATTCAGACCGAATATGAGCGTGTTCACAACCACGCTCTCTGCATCTGCAATCGTCTCTTCTATGTCTGCAAACAAGTCGAGTCGGTCAGTTGCTTCGATGACGTTTGCCAGCAGCAGGATACTAAGGTGGTAATGCAGCATCAAGGAAACTACCAGGTTAGTGGCTACCGCACAGCAGGAAACATGAAGCACGTACACCAGCGAAGCTTGGTATGCTGCCCAAGGAATGGCATTCGCCTCTCACATGCCTTCAGTGGCGGCTGATACGTCTCATTGAACTGCCGAATGCCTTCGACAACCAGGGTGAAGGCCCTTTGAACCTCCGATTCATCGTGCCCGTCACGCAATGCTTCCTTGAACACTGCCGTCAGCTTCCACGCGAGCAGCTTCCACGCCGTGGCGCTGGCAATGATCTTATTCGCTCGGTCATCCGTCATGATATACACCCCCTCGGCAATCCACTCCTCCCACTCGTCCCGAAACATCGTCGCCCCGGCCCGCACTAACCGCCAGGGCAGCTCGGCCTCGAAGCCGAAAAGCCCCGAGGAGAGAAGCGACCGACAGTTGAGGGTCAACGACGCGGACGTGTCGAATGTCAATGCCGCCCAATAGGCTATATTCTCCGCCATGATGAAATCCGTCGTCGCGACCGTGACCGGAACAGTGGGGATGACCTCCGGCTTTGTGGGCTCGGAGACCTTGGTTCCGTTGAATTGCAAGCTGCGTTGACGTGCGCGAAGGGTCTGGATATGCTGTAGCGCGGCATGGATACAGACCTGTCCGAATATTCCATCTGCTTCTTCGTCCTCCGAGACATTTGCGGGGACGGGTGTCAGTGCGAACAAAAACAGTGCAAGCATTGACCGGTATGACGGGCGGTTGATCACCCGGAGCATATCTCGCCGCGCGTTCCGCCATAGACTACGCACAATGCTCTGAAAATAAGTGATGCTGCCTGGTTCCCGAGAGGCAAGGGGCAGCCACCTGGCGGAAAATGCGGCAATGGTGCTCCGCAGCGACTCGTCCACCAGACGATCTTCCACGCTCGGTCCTTGGATTCCACCGTTCGAGTACGGGCCTGCCTTCGGCTGCGACATCTCTGCCATCCACTGATCCAGGCGCTCGCAGATGTCCGCAATGCTATTTCGATCGGGGCCTATGCTATTCTCCGACCTGCGGATGTCAGTTGAGAACCACGCAGATGTTGCAGTGGTCGACGTACAGGAACGGGCAGCCATCCCGACTCATCCACGAGCCGAATACTGTATCAAAGCCTGCAGTGTATATGACTGTGGCAAATCGACTGTCAAACTCGCTCAGACCGGTTATTGTGGGTTGCTTCGGGAGTAGTGTATTCGTGCATGGTGCAGACGGGTTTCCATTCACCAACAAGTTTCCATTGCAGCTGGTCCCTGAGTGTACATAAATCGCGCTATTTTCAGACGCAGTACATGAACCTCCCTGACACGAAGACAGCGTGCTGTTACTCGCTGGCGGAGAAACCGAGTCATGGCAGGCTCGGTCTGACCCCCGACTAGCCCTCCTCGGCACATGAGGCCGGACATTGTTCATCCACTGCTGACCCATCAGCCTTCATGGTCTCCAGAACATACACACCTATCGTACCTCGAATGTACACGTTCTCCGGCGTCGCTGACATCGACCACAGGTCCCTGGATGTCCCGCCTTGCTGCGGCTCAGGGCGTCGCATCGGACCCTCAATCGGCGGCACTCATCACAGCTGGAGAATTGCTTCCGCCGGGCCACCAGGTCAGTTTGCATTGCCATAAGGTGTTGTAACAGATGACAACGTGCCTTCTCCTCCCCTCCCCTGCGAGATGGGTCTTGACTGTTACTCCACATTTCCCCCACAAATGCGGGGTTGGCGTGGCCGCACGTGACTTGTATACGGGTTAGCCTCGGGTAGGCGTCAACTACGTGTATACGGTGGATATCCCATGGAAATATGCGAAAAGTCCACATCTTTCTGGTATCTCGATTCTTGAGCTTCAATGGCCATCATATTCCAGCAATACCCATGAGTCTCAGTCCTTGCCAACAGCAGGTGATATGCAGCTTCCGATGGGCTTAGAAGGTGTGGAGTGGGAGTACAGTCTTGCATGAGGGTAGAGCAGGTGCAGTGCCCACAGATTTTGTTCTTCCGTGCGTATTGAAATCAGAGAGCTACTACTACTGGTACAGTAATATATGTTCGATCCTGGCTGCTCTGCGATACATTTCACTACGGCCATGACTTCTAAGGCTGGACTGTCAGACACAGGCTATATACCTCGAGTCTGCACATCAATTACATGATTACAGTGGCATGGATCATATCTCATTTCTCATTCCAAGAGGACTGAAGAATATAAGCCTAATACACTACCCAAGTAAAGTCAATCCCTCCTCCGAACAACAACATTCGGCCCCGATTTTGAAACAACAAAGTGGTCAATCATATGGAAGTGCCCAGTCTGATCCTCCCCCGCCGCATCCGCCAGTTCGAAATCAAACAAATACATCAGCCTAGCCAGGGTGACCCGCATCTCCATGAGCGCCATGCTCTTGCCAATACATCCACGCGGGCCGATGCTGAACGGACAGAACGCCTTACGGGCGATCTCCACCTCCTCCTTGCTAACTGTCCAGACCGAGTCGGGCGTCTTGCATACCGCGCCTTCGATCCAGCGCTCGGGGAGGAAGCTCAGTGGCTCACGGTAGTAATCTTCCCGTCGGTGGATGCAGTAAGGAGGGGTTCCGCACCCGGTGCCTTCGGGGAGAGTCAAGCCGTCGACCGTCACGACGGGGTCGGAGGCCTCTCGTGGGATGGATCCCGGAACGGCGGGGGCGAGCCGCATCGCCTCGTCAATACATGCCTTCAGATACGGCAGTTGATTTAGTTCGGGGCCTGTGACGATCTCCTCGACGTCGTTGAAATGACTGCGGACTTCGGCCTTGAGCTTCTCTAGCGCGTGCGTGTTGCGAACGAGATAGAAGATAGCAGCGGCGAGACTGGTTGATGTTGTATCGCTGCCGGCGATCATCAGGACATTGGCCTCGCCCCAGAGCTCTGGGGTCGCCAGGCCCTTTCCGGTTTCTGGATCCCGGGCGTTGAGGAGATAGTAGAAGAAGTCCTTTTTCGCGTCCTTGCCGATGGCAGTCCGCTCCTGTGCGCGCTTGTTGGCTTCCTGTCGGGACTCCATGATGAAGTTCCAGCGGTCGTTGGTTAGGCGTCGGATGAAGAGCTGATCCAGGTGCCATCGGTGTAGTGGCATCCAGAGACCGCACTGTTTGTCCTCCGTTAGTCCAGACACCATCCAGACTGGGCCCGGGGGTCGGTACTTACGACATAATGTCGATACGCAGCTCGATCGACCAAATGCACCATCCGTCTCTTGGCGCCATCGATCAGCATATCAAAACTCTTCCCGAAGCATAGCTCCCCCATGACATCGTACGTCAAGTAGCCAAACCAATTGGCCATGTTGAATGTACCACCGTCTTCCGAACCAGCCTTCGACCCCGGCCGCTCCCTCCCCAAGATCGAGCACAGCTGGCGCACATGCAGCAGCATGACATCCTCCATGCCTTTCAGCGCACTATCCGAGAACGCCTGACTGAGGACCCGACGCTTCCTCCCATGGACGGTCTTATCGATCACATTATGCGTATTGTACACCCCCGCGATGGCCGGAAAGGCATTGTAAAAGTCGGCCTTGCGGAACCGATTTCCGTGGCCGTAGATCTTGTGCAGGCCTTCGACGGAGTTGATCGAGACGAAATTCGGGGCCAGTCGCACGTGGGGTCCGTATCGTTGATGCAGCTCGTAGATCCAGAGATGGCGATCGCCTTTCAGGCCGTGGTACAGCTGGACGAAGGGGGTGACGCAGGCGAGGAACGGACCGGGGACGTTCGATAGCGGGTGGAGGAACTTGGCGTAGAGGATCCAGATCACTGGCTGAGAGGTTTTCTCTTTTAGTCTTGGCTGCTCTTTGGATACGGTGGAGTTGGTGGGGATGTAATAGCGGGATCGCAGATACTTACCAGGAGGACAGAAAGCAGTGTAAGTCCTGATGGCCAGGAGGCCGGTATGAGTGTCTGCAACATTTTGTGAGGGAGAATCTGAACATGGACATTAATTCTCTTTTCTCCATCGGAGAATATATTCTTGAATGAGCATGGATCTTAAATGCATAGAGCTACTTGTACTCGGTTACACTCGGCGGACAGGAATACGTCAGAACTCGGCTACCAACGGGTCTACCGGAGACATTTCTAAGCCCGGGCAACAACCACGACGACCTTATTCGCTCTTGTCTCCTCATGCGATAAGTGGGTTCGTCCATCCGCGGCCATTCACTCCGGATATTGACTGGCTTGTGTCCTAAGGTTGTGCCGAATTCTTCTCCGGGCATTTTGTGGGGTTGGGATGGGGTTCATACTTTATAGTAGCGGACAATCCAGCCCCGAGAGTGCCCGGAAGACATTACCTACTGTACTGCGGCTGTGGGCGGAAATCTCCTGCGAACCGGAACCGCGGATATTCCTGCTATTACTGCTATACAGGTACCCAGTAGAGTAGACGGGACTCGGGGGCGGAGAGAGGACCATTCAGAGGAACATCTTAATACGGTCATTTAATGAAGGCCAAGTGTCTCGGACGTCCAAGAAAGTAGTTCTAAGATTCACTTAAGTTCCCCATCTTCATACACGGTTGCTGAAGCCCGGTCCACCTAGGTTAATAGGTATTTAAGCGAGCCTACTGGTACCATTTTACCCGCAGATGACTACACTGCCGCAGCCACTCAGATTAGCCACGGAAATATCATTGTTCTGCTCATGCTCAGGAAAGGGTTCAAAGGGACAACTAGGCCAGTTTGATAGTTGTTTAACACAATATATAATATCTTGGGTGATTTGGTAGTATGCCCTACCACCACCGACTCGATGATGGCGAGGCAAGGGATAAATATATATATATTCTAGAGAGCTGCAACCAGAAACTTAAGCGATGGATCAGTGAGCTGTAGTATGTTGTACATCTATATTTAAACTAAGCATCAATTGATGTAGGTAGCCTCTAGGAAGAGCTGCCTTATTAATGCTACTGCGTACATCACTGAGAAGCCTGAGATCATCCTCTTGGCACCGAGTCTGCGCCGGAAACTCGGAATCTTGAGCTCTGGTCGACCCACAGGAGTCTAGACCTAACATGACTCCACCTTTGGCAGCTGCGGAAGCTGGAGGTTGTGTAGACTGTATACACTGATACCAGTGTCCACAAGGCAGAATGGGTATCAGGAATTCACCAGGCAACGTGGTGTCAGACTGAGAGCGATCGACCCTTGTCCTCGGTCACTGTCGTCCACAAGTTGGTCAGCAACCGGTCGCTCACGTGACTTACGGATTGAGACGACTCGATGACGAAAGCACCTGACCGGAACCTGGTGGTTTTGTGAGCGGCCGACTTTCTCCCAGCTGCTCCGGACGAAGCCAAGTCATCTCCAGCAACGTCGAGGACTATCTGCGCCAATGCTGAGATCCGGAGATACGGTCTTACTCTTATCATGCCCGCTCATTTTTGCCTCTGCGGGCTGAATCTTGCCTCTCGCTCGACTGGACGCGTCCCGCGGTCTCGGCCCTGAGCTCGCCTCCAGGCATATTCTGGATTTATAACTTCTGGCTTGGCCTCGTCAGATTTGCTGGATATCTTTTCTGCCACTGAGTATTCTAGCTTTTGCATATCGAAGCCAATGCCCCCATTGGCCGTGAGCTGCCTTGCTTCTGCCGGCTCCTTCCAAGGATGTCATCTACTACTCCCTCCATTCCGGCCGACAATGCCCCCTCCGCAGACTCGCCCTCCCACAATGCTCAGGCGATAAATCCCGACCAAGATGGCCCACGCGTCCAACCTTCGAACACAGATATTGGCGCCTCCGACAGGGTCTACCCTATTCGGTCAATTGTGTCAGTGGAGCACTCTCCGACCACCGACTCCCCCCCGCATACCCTCCGAAGCCCTCTTTCCCCGACCGGTGACGCTCGAGGCTACTCGGTCATCGACTACCAGGCTCGGGGCAGCCGTCGGCCCAGGTCTGAGAGCAAGACGGACTCTCTCGCCACGAGTAGCGACTCGCGAGAGATGCCGGGAAGTTCTGGGCCGGCCTCTCAACATATGTCCAGGACATCGCCCACGCGACTACGCTCGGACACACCCGGATCACACAAGGAAGGGGATAAGCATGCGTTTATCCCAGCCTCGCAAGAGGACCCCGATCCGGATGCCGGAGGCCTTGTGACCTCTCGGTTCCGACATGTGGTGACAGACGATGGACATGCCGTCATTACTGGACGGACGGTGGACTCGTTCAAGGCTTGCGAAGATGAACCAATCCATATTCCTGGCGCTGTCCAGAGTTTTGGCGCCCTGGTTGCGGTCCGCGAAGAGGCTGGTGAGAAAATGGTAGTCCGTGTTGTCAGTGAAAACTCGGAGGCGATTCTGGGCTATTCTCCTGCCGCACTTTTCTCCCTTCGGAATTTCTGCGATATCTTGCCAGCCGACCAGGCTGACCTCTTTCTGGACAATGTTGACTTTCTGCGAGACAACACCTATGATCCGGCCATCGATGGACCCGAGGTTTTTATTGTCACCGTGAACTGCCCCGGCGGCGGTACTGTTCGACTTTGGTGCGCCATGCACATTGCTCCGGGATCAGACGGACTGATCATCTGCGAATTTGAACTGGAGGATGACCAAACCAACCCGTTGACGTTCACTGGTCAAGGTTCCCCCGCGACCCCTGCCAGTACTCTGGACGTGATACCCACGGAGGATCAGCTAGCCGGCAGCACGATCAACATCAATCAGCCATTGCGTGCTCTGCGGCGTGCACGGCGGCACAAGGGCGAGACCGCCGCCATGGAGGTTTTCAGTATAGTTAGTCAAATCCAGGAGCAACTGGGCCGTACCGAGAGCATGGGGACCCTTTTGGACACCACCGCGGGAATTGTCAAAGAGCTCACTGGATTTCATCGAATTTTAGTCTATCAGTTCGATTCAGAGTTCAACGGGAAGGTGGTTTCGGAACTCGTCGACCCCACAGTGAGTATCGACCTGTTCAAAGGCTTACACTTCCCCGCGGCCGACATCCCGAAGCAAGCCCGTGACTTGTACCGCATCAATAAAGTGCGCCTGCTCTATGACCGGGATCAAGTCACTGCACGGCTGGTGTGCCGAACGTTGGAGGACCTCGAAACGCCACTGGACATGACCTACGGTTATCTCCGTGCGATGTCTCCTATTCACATCAAGTACCTCGCCAACATGGCCATCCGATCGTCCATGTCCATTAGTATCAAGGCCTCAGATGATCTGTGGGGCCTCATCTCCTGCCATGGCTATGGGAATCGCGGAATGAGAGTCTCGTTTCCCATTCGAAAGATGTGCCGGCTGATTGGTGATACTGTCGCTCGCAATGTTGAGCGCCTCTCCTACGCTTCGCGGCTACAAGCACGTAAATTGATCAACACGGTACCGACCGATGCGAACCCCTCCGGATACATTGTCGCCTCGTCGGATGATCTACTCCACCTAGTGGATGCAGACTACGGTGCTCTTTGCATTCGTGGCAAGACCAAGATCCTGGCAAACTCCCCCCGTTCTCAAGAACTGTTGGCTTTGGTTGAGTATCTCAAGGTTCGGAAAATCGGGTCGGTCGTGGCCTCCAAGCACATTACGAAGGACTTCAAAGACCTTTACTACCCTCCGGGATTCAAAGATATTTCCGGACTCCTCTACGTGCCCCTATCGACAGATGGCCAGGACTTCATTGTCTTCTTCCGTCGGGGTCAATTGACGGAAGTGAAATGGGGTGGCAATCCCAACGAAGCAAAGTTCACCGAAGGCCATTTAGAGCCTCGCAAGAGCTTCCTGGCTTGGCGGGAGTTGGTGCTAGACCAGTGTCGAGAATGGACCGAGTCTGAGGTCGATACCGCTGCCGTCCTGTGCCTAGTGTACGGTAAATTCATCAAGGTCTGGCGACAGCATGAAGAGGTGTTGGAGAATTCCAATCTGACCAAGTTACTTCTGGCGAACTCTGCCCACGAAGTGCGGACGCCGCTGAACGCTATTGTGAATTATCTGGAAATCGCTATGGAAGGAGCACTGGATGGCGATACGCGAGACCATCTCAGCAAATCCTACTCCGCCTCCAAATCTCTTATCTATGTCATCAACGACCTTCTGGATCTGACGAATGTGGAGCAGGGACAGAGTCTCATCAAGGATGAACCATTCCCTCTACAGGCGACCATCACTGAAGCAACTGATATGTTCGGAAGCGAAGTTAAGCGGAAGGGATTGAGCTATACAGTCCTGGTCCACCCGGGCCTGCCTGAAACTGTGATTGGAGACCAGCGACGTGTGCGGCAGTCTGTCAGCAACCTCATATCTAATGCAGTCCAACATACCACTAGCGGCGGCGTGACGGTCGAAGCGTGGCCTGCACCGGGCGATTGTGATCCGGGCAAGGTCACCGTGAAGATCGCCGTACTGGATACGGGTGAAGGGATTCCAGATGCGACGCTCGGAAAATTGTTCCGCGAGCTGGAGCAGATCTCTGGGGAAGATGATTCTCAATACTACGCCGATAATGGAGCCAGCTCCCAAGCAAAGGTCGCAGATGGTCGTGAAAAGCCTGTTTTGGGGCTCGGACTGGCACTGGTGGCCCGAATCGTGCGCACCATGCAGGGACAGCTGATTGTTAGATCCGAAGTAGGCAAAGGCAGCCGATTTCAGCTCTCGCTCCAGTTCCCGGTACCGCAAGGTTCGCGGGTCGAGACTCCGAGCCTCACCGGGATGCCAGTCAAGACTAGAGACTCAGTCACCGCGTTCCCTTCGAAGGAGGATAAGATTCTCGTCGATAGTACTTCACCTGCCGCCTCGAAACGGAATAGTCTGTCAGGTGAGAGTGGACGTGAACAGGCTTCAACCGCTGACCACGGAATTCCGTCTCCAACAGACCATGAGAAGGACAAGGGGCCATCGCGTGGACCCACTGTTGATGCCGACGCGGCGGCCTCGCGACTTCTAGCTGAGCAGAAGGGTCCAAAAGTGTCCGGAGACAAGACAGCATCTCGCACCCCCCAAACGTCTGCGCCCACACTTTCACAGGCCACCTCGAGCGCGTCAGAACCGAGCACTAAGCGTGAATCCCGGGCACTCGGTGTTTCGGTTGCCGAAGACGACCCCATTAATGCGAAGATTCTTGAAAAGCGGCTAGGGAAACTCGGGTACACCGTCCGGCGAAGTGTCAACGGAGAGGAGTGTGCCAACGCGTATGCGGAGGACCCCACGCAGATAGATGTCGTTTTGATGGATATCCAGGTAAGCTCCCGCATTTTTGCATTTACCTACGTCGCTTACGCATCTCAGATGCCTATCCTCGACGGTATTGGGTCAACGAAGAGGATCCGCCAATTCGAGAACGGACCGGAAAGCGCAGCGTTCCCGGGCATCCACGTACCCATCTTCGCAGTCTCGGCTTCACTGTTGGAGAAGGACGCTCAGATGTACATGGACGCAGGATTCGATGGATGGATCATGAAGCCCATCAACTTCAATCGATTGAGCATGCTTTTTGCTGGCATACACGACGAGCAGGCTCGGAACGGCGAGGTATATCAAAGCGGGCAGTGGGAAAAGGGAGGATGGTTTACTCCTTTCCCCAAGGCATGAATCGGCCTGGTGTTAAAAATCTTCTTTTTTTTGGGAATTGGTTATCTTGGCGTAACATACGCGTGGCCTCAAAATCTCTGTGGTGCATCAGATTTGGTTTGTTCTCATAATACCACTTGTACATAGATCGGGACGATGGTTTACATAGTTGAGCGGCATGCGGATATATGATGATGATGATGATTTAATCTCTGGTTATTCTTTTGCATCTGGGCACGGCACTAGCCTCGGATAGTCTGCGGTATTTGCCGGCCAGCATTCCGCACCATGATCAATCAAATAATCGACACAGAATAAAAGAAGACTCCAACTCCATCACCCATCCACCTTGACGGACTTATTCCACGCCTGCCATTAAAATGACAACCCTGCACCCCAACGCCGAAAAGCTGATCGCCCTTGTCCAGGACTTCCTGTCCGAGGTCTCCGACCTGTACGCCCCTTCTTCTCCAATCCCCTCCCCATATTTACCCCACACGTACAACGTACCTCGACTAAAGCTAACACCCGCAGAACCCCCGGCCAACCGCTCGAAACCCACCTCAACACCCACTACCCCCCAACCAGCCCTTTCTACCAAGACCTCCGCGCCCTCATCCTCTCCGGCCTCACCGAAGGCTGGGTCGCGACCAGCGCGCTCGACGGCCCCAAATACCGCCGCAGCATTCTCCACCCGCCCAGCCCCGCCACGCGCTACTTCAGCATCACGACCGTGTACATGGACTCCGAAGGCGACGACGCCTACCGGGGCCAGTACCATCTGCATCCATACGGGGAGATCAACTGCGTGGTTCCGGTTGACGAGGGGGCCCAGATCCGCGGCATGAATGGGTGGATGGGCGCCGGGTGGACGGCGCCCGCGCCTGGGACGCATCATTATCCTGAGGTCAGAGGGGGGAGGCTGGTGGCGGTGTTCTTTTTGCCCGCGGGGAGGATCTCGTATAAGGCGCATCCGGGGATGGAGCAGCCGGTTGTTGTTTAGACTGTCTTGTTATGTCTTTGATCTCAGGAAGAAGTAGCATCTCAAAGTGTAAAGTAACTTTTTTAGGTCTGAAGCTCTGATTGTTTCTACTTCAACAGGCAGGATGAAACTATTCATGGCCTGGTAGCCCGCTAGAGCCTGTGAGCAGGGAATTGCTTCAGGTCCTGCTTGAGCATCTGTTTAGGTTCAATGATGCTTGAAGATAACTCATAGGAACGCGCAAAGGCCTTGCGCTTTGATACACCGGAAAGTGCGTATATGGTTCGCTTGAGAACCTCCAGGGGGCAGAGTACATGGAGGAATATCATAAAATAGGGACAATCACCTACGTAAAAGAGATCTTGATGAAGTCTGCTCCTACGATCCCTCACAGATAAAGAGCCATCCACAAAGGCATCACCATCCCGACAAACACGAACAGACCACCCCTCGAAACGCCAAAAGGAGGCCGCACAACCACTGCGCCACCTCCTGTATCATCAGCGCCCGACGGGCCTGGATCTTGGTCAACGGTATCTCTGTCGGACGATTCCGGTTCTGATAGAGACGTCTCCGACGGAGTTGCGCTCGGCGAATCCGTCACCGTAGAGGGAATGGTATCAGTCGACGATGCAGAGAAATTATCAAACGATATCGATGCATCGGCCGAATCCGTGGCGAGCACAGTGACAATCACGGTCGTGGTCCTGAGGGTCGAGGTGATCACCGGGGTTGACAAGGTTGCGTTGTACCCGATCAGCGTCGCCCAGTCGGTCCTAGGAGGGAAAAGAAAAAAAACGCAATTGTCAGTCAGGTACCATCTTCTGTGAACTTCTTTTTCTCTTTATCCAAAGGGTGTCTACCAGGTTACTGCCGACGAGTAGTACTCCCACTGGACACTGGTATCATTGCCATCAAAATACCAAGTGCCAGGCTCGAGACAGCGCTCAGAATTGCAGCAACTGTGAAGGCCCTCAGCGATAATGCAATGAAACCCCGGTGCACAATGTCCAGATCCGGGACAGCATTCCCCACCGTCAGGGATGCAATCGTCATGGCAGGGCTGAGTGCCTTGTGGGCAGTCTACCTGCCTTTTGGCTGGCAGGTTGAGGTTCTTATCCGTTATTCCGTCATGGCCATCTTGTAGAGTCGCGCGGGTCGCGTTGTGGATATGACCGGGATGTGCGAGCGTGGGTGTCTCGTTCGTTGATCTGCCTGGTTCTGTATTCAAAGCACCTTGGGCGAGAAAAAATAGGCCGAAGCTGAGGGTGTGCAGGGTCCGCATGGTTATTTCTGGGGAAGGCCAACCGATGGGGAAATAATCCAGGGTGATCCTGCGTCAGACAAGACCCCTGACCCGCACTGAACGTTCTTCGAAGTAGGGGTCTCGGGGGGACAGTATTTAGCCGCGGCGGAACTGGAAACCTTAAGCCTAGATCTGTGATTCTATTTAGTAAGCTATCATTATTCACATGGTAGTAGTGCTTTTGATTTAGCCTGAGTACCTGGAAACTTGGCGTGAACGGATCATGTTGGTCGCTTTGTCAATAATCAGTCTGTCCACCTCGCACCCATCGGGGTCGATAAGTCCTCCTTTGGGGAATTGGTGGAGGTCCATTTTCGCCAGAGGAAAGGGGGCGTTGTTCTGGTGGCTGATGGTCATCATGGCAATTGGGAGCACGATGCGCTTACTTATGCTAGGCGGCGCGTTGATGAGGCATAAACAGGCTGTACTTGCCCTGGTCAAACTTACGCTTAGATTTGAGACTCTGTGGGCAGCATCATTGGACTATAAAGTAATATACCCCATCTTATACAAAGGCCCCCAAAGATAAACCATACGTGGCATGCACCACAGTCCCCACGCTATTGACTAAAACACTAGATTTCTTGCTCGATTCATCTCTTTCGCCTGCTGACGCCGCCGACTAAACCACCAGGACCCAACGGTTAACACGGTCAAGGGGACCGCGATGACGACGAAAATCCAGAATTGATGTGATATCATGAAGTCACCCGCGGCCCGATAATCGAAGAGATTCATCCCCCGGAGTGCCTATATTGAATGTCAGAAGATCCTACTCCTCTAGCACTATCACAGGCCTTTCTACTTTCCCAATGGTGTTAGTCGGGGGCCACTAGGTAAAATCTCGGACCTACCGTAACGGAGATTGCGCGAGACTTCAGTGAACAGCTCATCACTGGGGACCGGGCCAGTGGTCCAGAGGCAGAAAGAACATAATACTCATTGGATCAGCTCTTCCCTGAAAATGAGAATACAGAAACCAATAAAGTCTAGCCAGTGAGAAGCACAGAGTTATGGGAACGGTTGAACGGACCACCTGACTTGCTACGTTCTCTATATACTGTTTTGAGGAGTATCGTGTGAGTACAGTATGCGGTGAAGCAAACTTGAGGTACAGTCTAGCGGATTCTTCGTCTTCTGCGCGAGTCAGTGGTCACATTAGTTCTGTAGATCGGAACACTCACCGGCTCCTAGCGTCGCTGATCAAGACTTGAGGCTTTTCCCAGTTTGAAGTACTGCAGAATCATAACTTCAAAGTTAGCTTTAAATGATGCTATTAGGCTCTGTCTGGATGGTAGATTGATCTTCAAGGCTTGTTTTGGTGTTGTTTACTAGTTACTGCGATGGTGAAATGCTGATCGTCCTCGCCACCTCCAAGTTGCCAATATATCCACTCCATTAGTATAGTACATCACATGTGCTTATATCCCAAAGAAAAGTTATAGGGATATAAGAGGGACGATTCCCTCATCCGATGCTCTCACACTACTCACTACAGCCATAACCCCAATATCCTCCGGAATCATCACCTACTTCACGATATTCCTTAACAATGCAGGCAATGCATTTCCTGTTGCTTCTCTTCGCGACCGCAATGGCCCTTCCTGCTGCTCAGCAATCCCCTGGCGGAAACGAGGTATGTGATAATGCCATGCCCTCTGTGAGATTCTTCTGCTGCAGAACTAACACGAATAAATTATAGATAGGCCCTGGGCTTTTGTCAACAGAGGTGAGAAGCTCTCCTCTATGGAGAATCAGATGATATCTTGTCCAAGATAATAACATCACTAACACTTGCTAGGGGGAAGGAGTGGTCTGTCTAAATGTTCTTGGACAAGATTGTGATGTGGAGCATTGAGCCCCTGTGCATGGGGAATCCTCCCGTCTAAGGTGGATCTACGTATATCCATCCATGGGCACTGCTACTGAATTCCCGGGAGATCATATTGTTATAGTAGAGAGTGTTTTAGTTTCTTCGACCCTTCTCAGTTTGCGTGTTTTCAGAATAGCCAGGCAATATATTATATTGCCATTATTGTCATCAGTGCCTGCCGGCTCCTCCAAGTACACCGGAACCCTTCTTGCCGTTCGGCCTCTCTTTCCTTTCCGCTCCTCAATCCTCCTATATTTTGAGCTTACTTGATCACGACCGATTAATTACAGCTGCTATTTCCAGATTATTTGCCCTACCCTACTGTCTGTCCTTCTGTAGCAGTTGCTCGCGGTTTAAAAAGCCGCGCGACCTCCATAAAGTTAGAGGCCCTTGGAGTTGCATTCAGTGGCAGCACAACTGTAAGCGCTTCTGATGAGTCGTGCCACGATTAGCGTGAATAGTAGATATGTTAGTGAGCTAGTTTAACCAGAGTAGTCTACAGTATTATACTTAAGATCAAGGCATTACAGTTGGTTTCCAGTGAATAATATAATTGACCTGTATAGTATTCAAAGTATGACTTTCATTGCACATGGATGTCAGCCGAACCCTAATCCGTCGGAAGTGCATAGATAGCCACGTCCCTGCTAGGGCTCCAAGCCACCATTGATATAAGAAACCACTCCTATTTCCAGCTTCATTGATACAGGAGGCATACAAGCAGATACATAAGAATTGGTTCGTTCGTGTTTGACTCATCTGTTAATGCCGTGTACTGCCATTCAGGTGTTACTCTGCCGGTTCTAAAACTAGTGGAGGTATAAGGACAAAGTCGGCAGGGAGATGCATCTAGGAATTGGGCTATTCAGTTGAAACTGTGGCCGTAGTATTGGACTAGCGAAGGTCATAAGGAGTACCTTGGTTTATTTCATTCAAGGTCTTTCGGGCAAATATTGAAGGGTTGGTAGGCATCCGACAGACGAGGGAGAAACAAGCATGCAACAAGGGTATTATTCAAGCAAGAAGCACAATAAAAATAGTAAAGCCAATGGTACGAAGGCGAAGCCCGGAAAACTCCCTGGTGCTGGACCACCAACTGGACAGTGATCTATGTCGCCCAAGCTGTTTTCAGGAACGTGCTCATGGCGTACGTCATGTTGCGAACTGTAGAAAAATCTTCATGGCGGGCCTTGTTGCGAATCAGCAACCTGGCAGCCCTGATGTTTCCCTCCGTCACGGCACATCGCAGCGGCGTTGTGCCGAACTTGTCAGGCCGGTTGACGTCTGCCCCGGCGTGAATCAAGACATGGAACTTGCCTTGCCACCTGTCATTATCGGTGAAGTGTTTGACCAGCATGGACAGTGGCGTTTCCTCCTTCGGATCGGCGGTCGGGATATCGACAGACGGAGATTCGAGAGATAGAAACTGTGTGATCAACAATTTAAAAAGACGTACGCTGGCTGTGGGCATGGTCGCATAGTGCAGACACGTGAATCCCTCCTGCGAGTAGGGCGTGCAATCGGCATGTTTCTCCAGGAGGAGTCGAGCGATACCGTCGTGGCCATTGCGTGCGGCTGTCATCAGGGGAGTCACACCTCCGGCAGAGCTTGCATTGACATTGGCGCCGGCCTCGAGGACCTGCCGAACAACGGTTTCGTCTCCGAGCTTGACGGCGGCCCCGAGGGGCGTTTCCTTGTGCTCGCTGGGCGTGTTGACGTCCACACCCTCACTCAAGTAGCGCTGAATGCCGGCCAGGTTGTTTTTCTGGATTTCCTTGACCAACAGCCCTGTGAGGATGGCCAGGTGTTCGCACGGTGGCGTCAGAGGCAACGGATCCGTCATGGGCGTCGGTGGCGATCGAGACGAATTCGGCCCTGCAGAATGGGTCTCTGAAGAGGAGGCCAACGACGAACTCGAGTGTCGACGACGAGGTAGATGAAGATGGGCTTTGAGGGACTCCAGGCCGTCCATGACTTGGTGTGCCAGTGGCCGATCGTTCTTGTCGATTTGAAGAATGGATGAGAGGATCTGCGCACACCCGCTGAGAAATTGGTCACTGTACTCCCGATGGCGATGTGGCAGGCTCCTGATCCAGTTCTCGATATGCGGATTCAGCACCTGTACTGGGGGATCCCCGCGGGCGAAAAAATCGTGATCATAGACACCAGCCCCGTCATCGGTCTTCCAGCGGAGGTCATCCAGCCTATGCAGCCCGGCGACCCCGTCCAGCTTGAAGGCAAAGACCCGGACCAACACACACCCAAATGACCAGACATCACTTCGTCGACTGAATCCACGACCGCTGTAGAACTCCGGTGCTTGATAGGTGCCTTCCATCGGCCGCTGGGTCCTTGTCACTGTGGCCGGATTCCCAGGAAGGCCATTTGTGGCATGACTATCACGCCGTAGATCTGCGCGCATGATCTCGGAGAGGCCAAAATCGGTGATCATCCATTTCCCAACCCGGGACCGTCTCGGGCTCCCCGGAGGATACTCGTAAACCAGGATATTGGCGGGCTTCAGGTCCTTGTGGTATCCCCGAATCGAGACGCCGAGTCGGTTGTGCAGGTGGTCCAGCGCCGCTGCCACGTTGATCGCTTCGTCAATCAGTTCGTCCATTTCGCACTCCTCGGGTGGGATCAGGTCTCCCTTGAGGAATCTGCCGAGATCCATTTTCGCCAGAGGGAATAGGATGTTGTCCTGGTGGCCGATGGTGATCGTCGCAAGCGGGAGCACGATGTGCCTATGCTGGGCGGCGCATTGACGAAGCATGACCAGGTTGTACTTCTCCCGGTCAAAGTCGAGCTTAGACCTGAAGACTTTGCGAGCAACCTCGACCTCGTTCTATGTTGCAGAAGAGGGTTGTCAAAAGCCAACACGCAGGCAAATCCGTCGAAAGAGGTGTCCATACCTTGCAAAAGTCACTACTCCTGCAGTAGTGTCTCGCCGCGATGACCTCCTTGGTGACCTCTCCAAACCCTCCCTTGCCGCGGGGTTCGGCCTTTGCTGCCAGGAACGGAAGTCTCCAGCCATCCGGCGCCGTCAAAACGCTCTCTTCCTCGATATCGATCGGGCAGAAAATATAGCGAAAATCGAAGAAGCGCGATCCCGCCCCCGGACCGAGGAAATCGTCGCTCATCAAGGTATGCAGTTCATAGCGTCGGATATTGCGATCGGTGCGGTCCAGGGTTCGATCAGGTCCCAGATGGCAGAGGAAGACCGGATCCAGCCGCGTCCAGTCCTCCCACTGAATGTAGATGAGGATCGAGATTGTCTGCACGAAATCTTTGCGAATCGTTGGGAGAGTCTGCCGGGACAAACGGAGCTTGTGATGGTGGGCGAATTTCTCGAGCATCTCGATCGTCCAGATCGCCGCGAGTCGGGCGCGGGGCGCGAATCGTCCTGATCCCAAACTGGGCGTCTCAATAGCGTTGGACACTGCATCTAACAGCTCTGCTCGGATTTTAGCGGGTCGGCGATTAGCGGGTCGGCGACGTCCAAACAGCGTATCCATTTTCTTTCCCTCACGGCTAGACAGAGCTCCGACGACGAAAAGCAATCTGGTGCGACTTCTGATCGTGTAGCGTCAGCACCGCCGGGTCTAGTATGGGACTGGGAGGAGAGGCACAGTGTATAGAAACATGAACGTAGTTTTCATGTATCCCGGTTTCAGAGCATCGGCAAAGGTTTAGTGGCTCAGATAACTTGAAGATGAACTGAAGTGTCAAGGATTCCGGCCGGAAATCCAGTGGAAACAGGGCAGTTCAGAAGACGACGTAAGGTAGACAGTCCTCTTAACCCGTGGACCTAGGTATGGCTCTCCCCGGCATGGATTCCAATACGTAGGAGCCTGGGGATCCAGCAAATGTCCAATGAACTTCAGTAGGAGAATGAGTTGGCACCAGCCACTTGCCTTGTCCAGGCTGGGAACGACTCACCTACGCGGTTTGGGTGAACTTTACTTAACACTAGCAGTGGCCGTCGTATCTAGTAGGCAATAAGCCCCCTCAGCCGTCCCTAATAATAGTACAGGATGTAGGAGATCGTCTTGAGTTGGATTAGTTGCTCCTACTCTAATACCAAGTGATATCATAACCTTGTCTCATGGATACTGGCATACCTCTGTATTAATCAAGAGAATCAACTATAATTCCTGCTAAGAGGACAGTCACTAATATCTCTATATCCATTTAACTTGGTATTTCTAGTCGGGAAGAACACAGCAATAAGCTAAGGGATCATAATTAAAGAGCAGTTATTATATAGAGAGATGTAGTTGTTCTTACTATCTGTTATTACTTTACGCCAGGCGTCTAACATACCTCTTCTTCGCCTTTAACATGCATATTCATGATATTTGAGGCCATCGCTCGCTACCTTATATAGTACTGGGCCACATTTGCAGGAATGACTAGTAAAGTGAGGCTGTGCGTTAAGAAATGAATAAGTCTTTCTCTACGGAATAGTCCATTCGGCTGGATACAGCTGAACAAAAAGAATTATCTGAGTAATAGAAGGAAATAAAAAAGTAAATTGAAAATTCAAAGCAAAAACTGAAATTCAGTGTTTGACAACTCCCAGTAGTCTTCAGATTATGGATTCTCTTTTAGATGGACTGTTATGACCAGCAATAGGGTATACAAGAACTTATAAACAACAAAAAATCTAGTCAGAAAATAAATAAATAAATAAAATAACGGCATGCGAAATATACATCAAACCATCAACGAATGCTCCGGATCAATTGCTCGGTCCATCTCTTTCGCTTGCTGTCGCCGCCGACTGAACCAGTACCAGGACCCAACAGTGAGCACCGTCAAGGGGACCGCGATCACAACGAAAATCCAGAATTGATGCGAGATCTTGAAATCACCCGCGGCTCCATAGTCAAAGAGATTCATTCCCAGTAGAGTCTGTGTCTGACGTTAGAATATCACAGGCGTTAACTAGGTATCTCTTCCCTGCGGTGCACCCTAGGGACGCGGGAGGCGGGACTCACGGAGACAAATCTGGCTGGCAGGTATATCAAAGTCACCAGGGTCACGATTCGAATGGTCGAGTTCCCATCCAGAGACTCGTTGGTGAGATTGACAAGCTTGTTGTTGAGACCGAGCATCCTTTCATCAATGTCTATGGTCACGGATTGGTTTTCCACCGTGACCGCAACTGCCAGCTATATGGATTGAAACTTCAGTTGTCAGTCAAGGTTAAGCAAATATAAGTGCTACTAGGATCAGCAGGTACAGGGCCCTTGGTAGAAGCGTACCAAATCCGCAATTCCCCGGATCCGCCGCTCCAGCGCGTTAACACTTTGAAGGTGTCCTTCCAGGGACGTTATGTGATCCGTCAGGCTATCCGCCACAAGCTGGAATCCTCGATCAGTCGACAAGCACTTCGAGTGGAAGAGGGTATTGATTTTGTTGAGTTGGTGTAGTGTCGCCAACGCAGCATGCAGCCGAGAAGCCATGGGGGCGAGTTTATCTTCCATATACTGCTGCTTGAGGAGGTGGACCAGGCCGGCTTTGTGGTCCTTTGTTTGGAGGTTGGACAGGTTGAGTGTCAGTGTAATATCAACCTACCACATGCCTACATTAATAACAATGGCATGCACTGGCAATCCAGAATGAGTGGAGAGGGGGAGGGGGTGGGAAATCAAAGGGAGAGAAACATACTGTCTTCTCCATCTCATCGCCTAGATTCCGGATGCACCAGCGCCAACCGCGCAGATAGGTGGAGAGAACCAGTAGGTGTATAGAGAACCACTGTCGCAGGAGAGCAGATGGGTCTCTCGACAGCATTCGTTCTATTTGTCTTTGGAGCGGCGATTCGGGGTTTGCGTGAAGCAGTATCCAGAGGTTGCCTCGTCCCGACGGCTCATGGCGATGGAAGACACACACCTGGCGGATTTTCCACGAGGCTGTCCCGCCTCGGCGATCGTCTTCTGCATAGGTAAGGAGATAATGCATATCTGAAGCATAATGTACTTAAATTAACATGATAATCCGATGCCAACAGAAGGCTAAGAGCAGAAGGAAGGAAAGAAAGAAAGAAAGAAAGAGAAGTGGAATACCGTATGAGCCGGTTTCTCGCTGCTTCATCTTCAACGCCCCATGACCAGCATCGGAACTCCGTGGTTTGTCGCCGAACGAAACAGCAAGCTCCAGGAAAGATTCATCCACATCATACCGACTCATCAGGCTTCGCAGGGCCTGCTCGGTAATGCCCAAGGGCCGCAGAGAGTTCCGGGAACATATTGACCTGGAAAACATATCATCAGACCCAAGACGCCATGAGAATCCGGTAAACACCAAGATTCGTACACTATACGGGCGTGTGGCTTTTCAGTGCCCGTGATATGGGATTGAAACCTCTCGCTGTCGGTAAACGAATAAGCCGTCCCCGTGGGTGTATTGTCATACACGTATATACTGGACTTTTCCGGCTGGGAAGTGAAAGCTGGGAAGCGGAGATATCGTTGTATGGACTCGTAGTAGTCAGACTCAAGACAATCGGCGTCTTGGCCAGGGGTAATTGGAGAAGGGGAGGTAATGTCACCACTGGGGACCATACGGACCAGTTCGATGGGAACCGACATTGTCGAGAAGGATATGAGGAGTCTGTCAGTCGATGAGTGACCGAGGGTCTGAATCCTAATATGCTTTGAATTCTGGCTTTGACACACACGGCGGGGAGGACGGGGCAAGGTGTGGTGGACAAGGCATCATCAGAGGCGAATTTGGGATGCTGGCGGAGCACCGGGCGCCAGTAAACATCTGACCGGGGGGGAGGGGGGTCGCATCGGTTGAGAGAGCGCTACAGGCGAGAAATCTGTCTTAGGCGAGGTTGCAATCCTTGCGGAGACGAGAACATGGCACTCGAATTTGTCTGGGAGGCGAAAACAAGTATCTACATGCAATGCGCTACGATAGGATAAACCCCCAATCATCCAAGTACTCGCTCCTCCTGGGGGTCGGTCCAGCTTGACTTAGTCGCGAAGATCACTGCCGGGTATCCCACGGGGCGTCAGTTGGCTTGATGCTGCCTCGAGCGCGCAAGAATATCATGGGCCTTACGCAATTTCATCCTGTTGCGGATTAGCGAGGCTCAGGCAAGACCATCGCCCCCAAGTCCTTTCTTACCGTGGTTACTTTTCTGGGGGCTTCGAAATAGTATCGTCCATTACTACACTTGAAGCGACCAAGCGTCAGGAAGAGAGTCGCCACCGAGGGAGAGGCTGTGCTGATTACCTTGACCTTGATGGGAAACCCGAATAACAAGTGCAGACGATCTTCCAGCTTTTCTTTCCGGATATAGCTGGTTTCATCCTCGCTAATGACATTGCTGACCGTTGGACGCATGGTCGCAGAATTGACTCTTTAATTTGTTGGGAATGGGAAGTAGTTGACGGCAATGGCAAGGATCTGGATTCCAGGGGAATTCAAAGTGGCCAGCAATCAAGTAGACTGTGGGATCGGTGATGGAGAGCTGAGTTGGGTCCATACCTATAGGCATACCACGGGAAGAGCCGCCTTCGTGACAACTGTCAACGCTGGGGAAGCCAAGTGACGGTGCGGCTCAATGGGATAAAATTGAACGACGCCTACCACCTGGAGGACCTCACATGGTCTGGCAGAGTCCGGTCTAAGCCAGGGTGCGTTGCTAAGTGGCCAATAACCTTAGGGCTTCTCTCGGCCTTCGTGATGGGGGAAGAGGGGAAGCCCTTGTCCGTCTCTAGAGCGTCCAATCGACAGCCTCTTGAAGTTGGCGCACCGATCAACACGAGGGAAACTAAGCGAGGTGAAGCAGACACAGAGACCTCCTACAGCCAATGAGATGGATGGACCGCAATGGTCACTGCATGGGGTAGTTGCACTCCTGCGAGCAGAGCCTCTCTTGACTAAACGCCTGCCGTGTTTTCCAGGTGGTGTAGGAACGAGCGTCATTCGACTCCGGCAAAAGACCTGCCAGACCGGTGGCGCATACGGTGCATTTTGTGAAATTAATCACCCCGTTCTTGTCGCCTTCTCTCCGTGTAGTAAGCAGGCTGTGCGAGCTGAGCGCTTCTGGAGTCTTCCTCTCTTGTTACTCTGCAGAGTCATCAGTAGCTCAGTTCTTTTTCTGAGTTTCCTGCGAATCGAGACGATTTATCTTCGGGGCTTTGTCCTCTTCCACGGTTAAAATCTAGTTGTGCCACACTTGTTTGTATACCTAGAACGCGACAAGGCCCTTCTCTCCTGGACATGCATGGAACAGCTGGCACCTATGCGGAACGACGGTAAGTCTGGTCCTCTCCCCTGGGTTCCCGTGGTGATAGGCTTCCGGTTAAACAATGTATCTTTACCTTTCTCTAACCGTCACCATATATATAGCATCCACAATCCCTTGAGGGAGCGGACACCTCTCGAGCTGGAGGACGATGTCCGCAAATTTCACCGGAGAGTCGAACTGGAAGATGTCGTCGATGTCGAGCTACTTGTAAAGGGGGCCCTTATAGCCCGGGATGAGGCGAATGTCGAGTCCTGCAGCCTGAGCAACCCGCAGAAGCTTGCCATAAAGTCTGAAAAGAGTCTAGGATTGTTCCAGCAGACGAAAGAACTCAAGACAACCATCCTAACTACCGCATGCGCTGCAATTATTCAGTATGTGACTCTAAAGACTTCGATCCTCCGGAAATTGATACCCGTCACAGAGGCTGGCAACAGTCATCGATCAATGCCAGTTCCCGTGGATGGCAATGCGAACTTCTTCATCATGCGTCAGACGGCCGTATCGACGAGACTACCCATGGCCGATACATGGCCTCTCTCGTCGATGCAGCACCATGGATATCAGCAAGTGTCATGTACGTGAAGTTGCCCGATCTGCCATCAATTTTGCAACTACCTAACGGACTGGGCCCACAGTGGGACATGGCTAAGCGATCCCTTACAAGAAAGCGAATATGGCCGCCGTCCGGCCCTTTTTATATCGGCCGTGATCTGTGCAGCGTGTGTAATTGGTATGTTGATCTGCTGGAGGGAGTCGTGGCAAGTCCCCAAATCACAAGGAAGCCTAGCTAATTAGGAGATGTAGGGACTGCGCATTGCCATTCATTCGAGACAATGCTGGTCTGTCGGCTGCTTCTTGGGGTTGGGGTAGAGTGGCATGCCCTCATTCATATATCGACCAACATGGAACTGACCCTCGACTTTTGTCAGGTCGGAGCGAAAGCTTCTATTGCCCCTGTCTTTGCAGCAGAGGCAGCAGCAGACCACCTTCGTGGTCGCTTGTTGATGATGTGGCAGCTATTCGACACGTTGTAAGCCTCATGGCGTCCCCGTTTGTCCGTGCAGCCCATTAAGCTATTTCCTAGTGGCATCTTTGTGGGCTTTGCCTGCTTCTGGATCTTTGAACGCAGCTGGCGAGGCATCCTAGGGAGCGCGGCCATTCCGGCTCTGATCATGCTCTTTCTGGTCTTCTTGTCCCCGGAGTCACCGCGATTCCTAATCCGACAGCGCAAGTACGCCGAAGCATTCGTCTGTCTTCGTCAACTGCGAGGGACCGACATCCAGGCCGCCAAAGATTTGTACTATATCCACAGCCAGCTGCAAATCGAAACCAAGTTGGTCAAGGGGGAACAACCGGTTGAATGGTGGGCCAAAGAGCTGTACCAGGAGGAGGTGGCATCACTATCGTTCCTTCAGAGGGTTCGAGCCCTCTTTATGGTCAAACGCAATCGTCGAGCCTGTGTCGCTGCCTTTCTGGTGATGGCAGCCCAGCAGCTTTGTGGGGTGAGTATTGGACAACATCCATCCGACTCCAGAACCCTGCCTCTGTCCCCGTCTAACAAGGCCACAGATCAATGTCCTTTCATTTTATTCGTCCGACCTGTTCAAAGTCGCAGCAGGCCCGACAGATGGTGAAACTGACTACACTGACTGCACGGCGCCGAAAGTAGGTGACTCGGTTGCTTGGCTCAACTTTGGTGAGCGATACGCAACTCCTCGAACTGAGTATAAAGAGACTGACTTTCTGCCAGGGTTTGGCCTGGCCAATTTTCTGTTCACCATCCCAGCCTACAAATTCATTGACTTCAGAGGCCGTCGGGTTCTGCTGTTAATCTCCCTCGGCGGGATGTTCTTCACTCTTCTTGCAACCAGTGGCTTCTTCCGTATTACCAGCGACGCAGCGCGAAAAGGCCTGGTCGCCACCTTCGCGATTGTCATCTTCACCTTTTTCTATGGCATTGGTGCCGGCCCCGTCCCTTTCACCTTCAGTGCCGAAGTCTTCCCACTGGCCTTTCGAGGTAAGCACACGGCCGCCCACCCGGACCTCGATCGTCCCGGACGGCCTCCCGTCAAGCGTTGTTGTACTGACTTTTGACGGCGGTAGAGGTTGGCATGAGTTTCAGCGTCATGGTGAACTTTCTCGGCCTGAGTCTTTTGATTCTCTTCGTGCCACGATTGACAATTGCATTTTCACCCGACAAAGACCAGGACCGTGCCGGCGAGTCGAATCTTCTTTTCTTCTTTACGTGCGTCTCCCTTCCGTTCAACAGAGAGAAAGATAATGCATGTGCTGATTTTCTGCAGAGCCCTTAATGCACTGGCCTTTGTACTTGTGTTTTTCCTTGTAAGGTCTCCTTCCATAGAAAAGAAAAAGAAAGAGCCCTGGATGCATTGAATGCTCTGTCGCGACTGTTGACTAACTGCCCGAATTCCCCTACCCTAGGTCCCAAGTGACACGGCACAGATTAGTCTTGAAGAAATGAACCACATCTGTACGTTATCCCTTTTCTCTGAGCTTTTACTCAATAGCCACTAATTTAGGCTTTACAGTTAATACGAAGACTTCGGAGCATGCATTTAACCATCTCCCCGTCTGTGTGAAGAAGAGATGCCCTCGACCACGTCACGAAGAGCAGGAGCACCGGGACGGAGAAGAGGGGGAGATGCAGACTTGGGAGACTGCATCAAATGCTGTTTGAGGAACTGAAGCCGAGTTTCACGTCTTCTGAGGCTTTATTGTTGCTGGGAGTTTGAGTTACAGGGATTTGGGAATTATAGGTTCATACCCAGGATTATACACATCATTGGATGGCAGCAGTTACGCTCGTTCCCTTACATACATATAAATATATAAAAGAAATCTCCGATTGGTCGTAGGTAGCATGGGCTCATTCTGGATTTAGACCATTATTCTGCGTTGTTCCTATACGCTGATTGCGGAAGCAGAAGCAGTATCAGATGTAGTCAGGGTGGGAGCCGGATGGCAGGAATCAGTTCTCGGGAGATTCTACTAGGGAGTACCTGTACCTTAGTACTAACGAGGGTACGCTCCTGGTCGGCTATCTCTCAGGCTTCCTTATTTTTCTTTTACCTACGCATTTTCCCTTTTCTATATGTGAAACCAGCCCTATGGTATATGTGTCATACCCCGCGCACACGCCCATTGTCGGCGACCATATCGTGTAGCAGGCGTCATCCCCATCGACGAACTCCCCTGTCCCATTTTGGTAGACCTCGAAGCCATCCATCCGCTCTCCGCGGCGGAATGGGCACGCCAACCGGCGGCGCCGGCGCCACGGCAGGTGCAGGTTGTAGACGTTGTCCAACTACTTCTGCACGTACCGAGCCAGCGCGTAGGTACATGGTACATTAAGTCTATCGGAGTGAATTAGTTCTCCACTTTATTTAGACTGCGCTTCAGCCGCAGCCGCCCGGGTACTATTACTATTAACCGGGGGAAGATCCAGATGCGGACAGTCGTAGGGGTCGGCGTAAAAGACCCCTCCCAGGCGTTCAATCATCATGCACCGCTCCTGCATCGTGTAGGCGTTGCCCAACAGGGCCACCCCCTTCTCCCGGGCCTCATCGACGGTGGTGTGCAAGACCCACACGCCTCCAGTCTCCGGCCAGCCTACTTTCAAAACCTCGTCGCCAGCCTGGAGACCGGTAAAAAGGTGTTCCACCAGGTCCTCGTAGCGTTCCCACCATATCGCTCCTAGCCGACGCACTGTAGCGATATTAGTCATGATTCTTGACATGTCCCGCCCTGGCACGACACGATCCAAAGATATATCCCGGATCAATTTTGGGTGGGGCATAGGTAGAAGGCCACTCACTGCGATCACAATGTGCGTCTTCTTCCGGCTGTGGCTCGACCAGGTCCCGGGGCAGATTGAAGCGGTCGTAGCCGAGGAAGTCGAGCTCTACGCCCCGGAGGTCATGCAGGGTGTAGATGCCGCCCGTAGAGGGCCAGCCGTAGACATGCACTCCGAACGGGTACCCGTAACGAAAGCGATAGCGTTTCTCAGGTCCGCTTGTGTGGACGCAATCCACCATCTCAGGCGTAGTGGTCTCTTGGATTGGGGGTTGGCGGGGAATGAAAAACAGAGGGGAGCTTGGAATGAAGGTGAATCCCGACGCTTAACTAGTCTGAGCAGAGAAGCACGAGCGGAAAGCTTGACCAGGATGGAGAGAATATTATATACCTTGCAGGTCAACACTATCTAGCTAGTGCGAGTAGGGACAACCAAGCACAGCAGCCTGTTTGTGTTGGTGCCTGGTCAGATAACCGACGATATAGGGCTAGTGCTGTAAGCGAGGAACTAGAGAAGAGTCCAGCTGCAACAGTGAGGCATTTTTGGATACATTCCTGTGAGCCTTCAAACTTGCTAGAATGTCGCAATATTAGAGCCTAAGCGAGCTCCTTCTAACCTCGCAAAGACAGCCACAAGCTGGTATGCTATGGCATGAATATTACATATGGTGAACTGAACCCCCTTGGTAGCATGAATTAGCTCTAGATTATGTAAAGCAATACCATTGTGAGACAAAGCTGGAGAACAGTAAATGCAGTACTTAAATTGAAGTTCTCTTCATGTTCCTACTCTTTTCTGTTCCGTATGTAGGTTTACACCCTTACCTTCCGTTGTAAAGAAAGCCTGCTTCAAACAAGAGAATATCTGAAACGTTGATATAGCGTCCGTTTCTCTATATTATTTATTTTACCTGTGGCCTCCGAGATAAAAAAAAAATAACACTAAAATGGACCTAGACACCCGCGTTACCAACTCGTCCACCCCATCGCCGCAGCCCTCGAGTGAAGATCCCCAAAGCGATGCGCAGACTGGATATCTTTCGTCGACCGACCCAGCCAGTCCCCGATAGTTTCCTCATCATCGTCTCCAGATTTAGGACTGTCGTATGCGATGCGGAATGAGAGGGTGGTGCTCTCTGGCGTGTTGTTACGCTCGTCAGTCGTCTCCACCGCGCGTTTATCAAACATCAAGCAGGAGATCCGCTGTGCACCATCGCGCCAGTTGGCCTCGGGGCATAATAGAAGCAGACCGCGGTAGGGCTCGAGACCGGGGTGGGAGTGGGCCATTCCGGGCAGACGCGGGGTGGCTTCAAGGACTCCACTGCAATTACCCCTTTGACTCTTCAGTTGCAGTACGCGAGCATGGAACTCACGGATCAGCGTTTCGTAGTCCGCTCTTGAGGCCCGCTCAGCAAGATAGTGCGTCATGCAGTCGTCTTCGCTCGCGCCAGGGAGGAAATAAACGTCAAGCCGGAAGTGGAAGTCCGAATTGATCCTGGCTTCCCGGATGGCTCTGAGGAGGCCACCAAGATCGGCGGCATCCGGCGACGGGATTGCGTTCGGATGCGTGAAGTAGACGACCAAGGGGAACAGAGGTGGGAGTTTCGAGGATTCGGCGTCGAGGCCGTCTTTGAAGACCATGAAAGCCTCCTTTCCCGTGTGGTCCGTAAATGCAACGGTTTGGAGTGGTAATGAGCGAGTCTTTTTTATCTTCTTCCGAGGAACTGGTTTCGGTAGCCGTTCGAGGCTGGCTCTGTTCCGCTGGATTCCATCAACGCGGATATTCCAGGTCTTGCGCCAGAGCCACTGGCAGGCTCCTCCCTTGTGAAACTCGCAAGGCCCCGGTAGACATGTACGGGCACAGCTGGATGCAACGTGCAGCTGGGTACCGGCTTGTTTGCACAGCGTCCAGAGACCTGGATATGGTTCTGCACCGGCGGCGAGTATGCTTTCAAGGTCACCGGTCTTTTCAGCGTGCTTAAACTGGTTATAGTACGGGGCGGCCAGGATATCACCCAGTGCAAGAAGCTTGAGGGGCCGCCTGCGCTCGGCAACCATGGCCTGAAGCTCGGTGGTTTGGAAATCAGGGCATGTTTCGTAGACCCAGCTGGGATGGAGGAGCAGGCTGTCTAGACTCTCTGGGATAGTGTCCTTTAAGCGAAATGGCGCAAGCCGCTCGGTCGTCATGCCGTCCAGAAGAATGCTGAGCTGAGTGTCCAGTCGATTCAAGCGTGGAAATGCCTGCATGAAACCGAAATGGCCGGGAGTGGGTTCGTCAAGCTGATGAACGTTGTAGAAGACTGCCAGTTGCTCGAGACTCTCTCGATGTTTCTGCAGCGCGTCCCAGACCTCCACCACTGAGATTTCCGGGGCGGGCTGTCCATTTCGTAAATTATGGTCCCAGCAGATCGAAAACCGAACGAGGGATTGTGGCAGATTGACCAGCGCCTGGACATCAGCAGAAGAGCGTGCTGGGGTGGATTTGACCACAACTCGCAGGTCCTCCACCCGACAAACCCTGCCATCACTGTTTTCCGCAAGGAAAGCGGAAATCCCCTCCGTCTCCAGGTCATACAAAGCCAGCGTACGCAGCCCGGAGAAGTAGACGCACGGCCAGATATCATCCAGCCTCAAGACCGGATCGGACATCCAACACGAAGGTCCCGCCTCAAACCCATAGACCGGCACCTCTGCGAGCAGATACAGATGCGCCAGCTTTCGCAGACAAGGCAACTGGCCACTCTCATCCTGACACCGCACCGCCTCCTCCAGAACATGCCGCAGCGCCGCACACCCCTCCGGAAGATGCAAGTACGCCGTCTCCACATTCGGCAGACTTATCAGCAACAGCACAACCAACGGCCGACATTCCCTCTCCGCCAGGGCCCGTGGATCGAGGATCCTCGCCTCCAGCTCCCCATCATCCCTCCTCCCGCGGGGGTTGAAAACCGCCCGAATGGCCCGCCGCATCAGGTGTACATCCGCCTGCGAAAACCGCACATTATCCCCGCGAACCCCGTCGTCCTCGGCTACGACGTCCGGATAAAACCCCGAATTCCCGATACTCACCTCCCGGGCCATCCCCGCGAGGCTTGGATTGCACATGATACTCCGCAGGAACCGCCAGAGCGAGGTGTATGAGTGGCGCGCGCCGTTGTGCGAGAACTTGGCGTAGAGGATTGGTAGACAGAGGTCGTGCCACCGCCGGTTTACCAGGGTCCACTGGGCGAGCTGGGCAAGGTTTGTTCCGCAGTGGAAGTCGTAGTCAAGCTCGATCTCGCGGTTCCGGGCTGTGTTTGGGTCTGAGTCGGTGGGTGAGTGGGCTTGTACGGCGGAAGAGACTATTTGGGTGAAGAGTTCCGGGGGGAGGCTTGTTGGGTCAGGCATTTTGGCTTGGGCAGAGCATGTGGATTGTGTCTTTGGTGGAATGATACTGGTAGATTGTGGAGGAGAGAGGGAGAAGGGGGGAAATAAATACGCCCAGTCTAAGGGGGTTGCATAAGTTGAGCTGGATAGCTCCCACTAGAACCTAATTATTAGACTAAAGAAACAGGGCCTGATGCACCTACAGAAGCCTGTTAATGCAAATCCACAAAAACTAAAATTTCATGTATTAAGTAGTATACTGTCTTCTAATCTGCCTAGTAGATTATAAGTAGTAATAAGTATCTTAAAAGCTTTAAGTCTTTAATTTATTCTATTATATAAAGTATCTTACTATATCTTAATCTTCTATTAATCTAGAGTTATATAAGACTAAAATTATTAGTCTTTTTATAGATAATAATATTTTAGAATTAATTATAAAGATTCTAGATAATTCTTATAATATTTAAGTTAGTAATTATATAATTAAGTTATATTTTTAATACTAGAGAATCTATAAATAGAATTATATAGCTTTATTAGATCTAATTCTACATGCTTAAATCTAGATTCTTTTTTACTAAGTTAGTTTTAAAAAGAAGAATCTGCTTTAAATATTTTAAGTAGAAAGATTTAATATTAAAACTTAAATACTTTAATATTTATAACTTAAGCTAGATTAATATTATTATATAAGAGATCCTGCTACTGTCTAGATATAGATAGAAGTAGTTTTAGAAAAGCTATAAGAAGAGCTTGCTATAGAATAGTTTAAAGACTATAAATTAAGACTACTATTCTAGCATTTTTAAAATAAGGGCTATTATATTTTAAGATATATTATATAATTTTTAGCTATAGACTATTACTAACTATTAAAAAAAACTGTCTCTTCTTTTTATACTAGCAGCTAGCTCTAACTACTATATAAAAATAATTAAATAATCTATAGTACTATTATAATATCTATATTATACTAGGTCTAAATTATATTTAGTTAATAAATAGTTATTTCAAGCTAGTCTTGTACAGTATTAAGATATATATTATAATTAATATCTATTTTTATTATATTATTTAGATCTATATTAGTATTAGCTCTTATATAGCTATTAATATTCTTTAGAAGTTTCTAGATATATTAAAGATTACTAAATAGTAACCTTATTTTATATAATTAGATTATAAAATTAAGACTATACTAATAGTAGAGATTTAATATAAGCTTTAGCAGTTAAAGTATCTAGAAATCTAGATTTCTAAATATTATCTATATAGTATAAGTACTGTTAATTAGTAAATTAAGATCTAATAACTTTAACTAAGCTATGGTTTACTTTTTTAATAAAGAGTAAGTACTATTTCTTATTATCTTATATAAGATATTAACTTTATATTAGAAGTTTTTTGCATTTTTTTAAGTAAGAGAAGGCTTTTCTAATAACTTAATAATTAATTAGATTACTTTATATATAATTTATATACTAGTTCTTTAAGTTAAAATAGTCTTCTTTATATAAATCTAGAATAGTTATTATATCTAGAAATAAAAGAACTATCTATTTCTAGTTTATAAAAAGTCTTATATAAACTATAATTATCTAGATATAGAGATTCTTAACTATAGCCTTAAATTTAATAAGTCTTTATTCTCTACTTTAAAGAGAGATATATAAAAATTAGATAAGTTTTATATTCTTCTTTATTATATTTTATACTAACTCTATTATATAAAAGATTCTAATAAATATCTATTATCTATAACTTATAAATAAATAAAAGTATAGTTTTTATAGCTTAAATTTAATTCTATAAATCCTTCTACAGATACTAAAGATAATATTTTTATTTTATTTTATATATTATACTTTACTATATATATATAGGTTATAGATTATATTAGACAAGATTCTAAGCCAAAACTAGAACTCTATAAATAACTAGAAAAGATATAAAATTAAAAGTCTACTGCTTAGTCTCTAGATATAGAGATTTCTTATATTAAGTATATATATAAGATAGAGAATAATAAGAAGAATAGATAAGATAGTAAGAAAAAAAATAAAGTATATTAAAATAGTATATCTATATAGTTATATTACTACTCTAATTATATATTTCTGGGCTATTCTCTATTATATAATCCTGAAAAAATATTTAAAACTATAGAAACTTTTTTAAAAATACTTTCTTAATTTCTAAAATATCTTTTTTTAGATATTAATTATAGAGATACTTGTACCTGTAGCTTATATCTAGCTTAGAATCCTAATTTTTAACTTACTAAGACTAAAGCTTGTATAAAAAGTAATAGTATTTTTATTATTAATTTTATTAAATCTTCTTCAAGAATTTCTTATATAGTTAATATCTTTATCTTTTCTTAAAAGACTAAATATTTTGCTTGATATAATTATATAAATAGAATAAATAGCTACTGCCAGGCTTTAATAACTTATATAAGAAAAATAAATAAAGATATTACTTTATTAGCTACTGCTATAACTACTATATTCTATCTTAAATATTATAAGAAATCTAATAAGCTAATAACTTGCAGATTAATTAGTTAGTTTAAGCTTTAAGCTTAATTTTATTAATTTAATTAATCTTTTAGATAAGGTTTTAGTTTAAATTTTTTCTTATATAATCTACTTATTCAAGAACTTTATTATTAATAATCTGCTTTTTAAGCTTTCTTCTATATAGTTATATAAAAAAAAGAATAATAACCAGTTCTTTTTTACTATATTAGTTACTAAGTTAACAGCTACTAAAATAGAGCTAGTATTTATATCTTAAAGTATTAATAAAGAGTAATTTATAAAGAATCTTCTAAATAACTAATTTTATTTAAAGAAGAAGACAGAGCTTGTCTCTATTTATATAGTTATTATATAAGATAAGAATAGAGAGAGATTAGAATTACTAGCTTCTTATCTTATATAAGTATTTATAAAGAAGATTAAGATAAAGATAAAGCTAAAGCCTGATATTAAAATTAAAAAGAAGTCTAGTATATAAAAGCTTTCTAGAAAATATTTATACTCTATAGATCTTAATAAGGTAAAGAAGAAACTAGCTAATATTAGCTAGACTAATATTAAGTAAAAAAAAGAAAAAGAAAAAAAATTAGAAGTCTAATATATAGGCTATAGATAAAATTAGATAGATAGCTAGTTATATAAGAAAGTACTATATTCTCTAGTCTGAAGATCTTAAGTATTCTACTAAGTATAATATCTAGTAGCTTTATATAATAGCTATTATTGCTTCTAAATAGCTTTATTTAGATCTTAATATCTACTGGATTCTTTTCCTGCCTTGTATAATAGCTGCTGTTGCTTTAGATTATTTTATTTTAGCTTTTTACTTACTAGATTTACTTATTATTAGCTTGTATAGTTAATAGCATAACTACTAGTAATCTTATTTTATATTTTATAACCTGCCTACTAGCTAGTTAGCTTGATATAACTTATATAATAGCTTTATTAGCTAGTTAACTATCTTTCTATCTTATAATATTTATAATTTATCTTTTTTTAGGTCTCTAGACTTTATATAATAACTGGTTTTATCTTATACCTGCTATTAAAAATAGTAAAGCTTTTTATAACTAAGTAGGATAATATAATATAACTTAGGATCTTAAGACCTTTATTTACTAACTTTTTTTCTTCTTCTTTATTATCTTAATATTACTACTACCACTACTATAATAATATTATATAATATAGATTACTAAGTTTTTATTTATTCTATCCTGCTTAATCTACTGCTAACTACTTTATACAAGCTTTATAGCCTGGTAGCTATAAAGCTTATATATTTTACTAGCTTCTATAATAATAATAATAATAATAATAATAATAATAATAATAATAATAATAATAATTATATACTTACTTAGACTCTAAAGAGCCTGTTCTGTAAGCTATACTATTATATACTAGCTAGTTAGTACCCTGTTCTATCTATTAGAGATTAATAGTTATAGTCTTATATATACTAGAATATAGTTAAATAAGTCTTAGCTTTTCTAGAATATCTAGTATTTTTTATATATAGCAGTATTAGGCTAGATTAAATAAGTAAGTATTAGTTATTATATATTAATACTCTATTAATCTAATCTTGGGGGAAATAGATAGTATAGCCTTATATATATTACTATATATTATAAGATTTCTGCCTCTTTCTTAAATATTATTAGATACTAGGTAAATTTAGCAGATACTATATTAATTATAAATAGTCTAATAGTACAAGTCAGTGCTCTATATAAAATAGTTAATAAAAGATATATAAGATAATAGCTAGAGATTAACTTTAGAATAATTAGAGTAATAAACAGGCTTTTTATCTAATTAACTTAAATCTAGAGAAGAGTAATCTAGAGCTTCTAATTAACTTAGATAAGAAGAATAAGAATAAGATAAAGAAGATAAAGAAAAAGAAAAAGAATAATCTAATTATTCTATAAGATATATATAATTTTTTTTATATAGTATTCTATATCTATACTAGTATCTATATCTTCTAGTTATACAGGCCCTGTATATAATATCTAAGCTTGACTTGTATCTCTATATAGTACTCAGGATAAGTAGCTATTAGATAAAACTAAGCAAGTCTTTAAATATATATATAAATTGAATCTGCTGGCAGAATACTAGCATTAACAGTTTTTGCAGATTTGCATTAACAGGCTTCTGTAGCACCAAGCCTTGGCACATGAATGCCCAAGAGTTAAATTAGCTTATACTAAGCACAATGGATTAGTATTGCTCCTAGCATTTATTCTATGAAGAAATCCCAACACAGTACCCATTCCCTGATCAGGACACTTCGGCGCAGTTATTCTTCATAGGAGGATTCCACTCAGAGAATTAGTCCAGGAAAATGTCATTAGCCACAGCAAGGTTATTGCATGTATTACTCTCTATAACGATCTCATTTTAGCTTATAACCCATCACGTTTTACTTTCTTGTAGGAGGGAGAATTGATCTTTGACAAGGTGCCATTTATTACAATGTCTGCGATACCCGATTATATGGGACTAGGCAGACATGTAGGGGTTGGGTATGGTTTCTTCTTCTTCTTCTCCTTCTTCAATGTATAACCCTTCCTACTTCTGAGACCAGCGCTAGGTACGGTAGAAACGTGCACCCCTCCTAAAAAAGCCCCTTCTTATCCCTAAACTTCCAAAGCAAAAACCACAGTCCCAGCAACTGCACCGCCCCCGAGACCATAAGGATCCCGCACCACAGCTGCACATTCACCAGGTTCAGGTCGTCACTTCCGCTGGCGCCCAGGTCAGCAAGGGCACCGGCAATGGGGGCGCCAATGAGGGTTGCAAAGCTGGTGATGCTCTGGGCCATGCCGAGCCAGGCGCCGAGGGCTGTTGGGTCGGGACAGATGTGCGGGAAGACGGAGGGGGGCAGGGGGACGAGAGCGCCGGATATGCCGCCTGATTTGATATCAGCGTTAGCGACCTTCAGGACGATAGGAAAAGGGTCAGGAGGTACCGTAGAAAGCAGAGAACAGGATGAAGCGCGCCAACGAGGTGGCGCTGATCCAGGCGATGCAGAGGACGCCCGAGAGCACGCCGCAGAAGATCCAGGGGATCATGGCGCCGAAGTAGTGCGCCACGGCGGTGGTGATGACGCGGCCGACGATAGAGGATGCCTGGGAGATGATGAGGATGTACAGGCCCAGCGAGCGCGAGGTGTGCAGCTTTGTCTCGGCGTAGATGGGCATGTAGTAGAAGGGGGTCATGTAGCCGAGATACAGGAAGAAGTTTGCGACGGTGAAGTTCCAGAAGGGAAGGTCCTTGAGTGCTCTCCCGTCGAAGAGGTTCCTCGTTCGAGCCCCCGGGATCTGGCCCGTGTTCTCGCCTTTGAAAAGCAGCGTGAATCCCGCGGAGACGAAAAGCCCCAGCATCATGAACCCGATGATCCGGACCGTCCACGGGAACCCGACCTTTGGTAGCAGCTGCTCGAAGACCAGTGTGTAGATGACGCCCCCCAGGGGTGCACCGGCGGTGGAGACGCCCAGTGCCATGGCGCGTTTGCGCACGAACGAGCGGCTGACGAGGGTCAGACTGGGGATGTAGAGTAATCCGAACCCGATACCGGTGCAGATCCCCTGGCTTAGCAGGATCTGGTAGTATTCATGCGACAGACTGGTCATCATGATCCCTAGCACGGAGAGGAAGCTGCCGACCAGGAACATGGGCCGGTAGTATCCCATATCGAAGAGCGGGCCGGCGACCAAGCCGCCGATAATCAGGAGCCATGACTGGATGGTGCCGATCCAGGAGATCGCGGAGGCGCTGACGGTAGGGAGGAAGTCGAGGACATAGTAACTCTGGAACGAGCCAAAGGCGAAGGCCAGTCCCCTGGATGGTTAGCTTTCCGTCAGATGTGTGCTTCAAGATTGGTGTACACACCAGATGTTGAAGAGGACGAAAAAGGTGCCGACGACTTGGAGCCAGCCCCAGAGGCCTCCTTCTTCGGTAACTGGAGACGCCGGTGGTGATAGTGACGGTGACGGCGACTCTGATACAGGCGTTGCCTCGCGCTCGGCCTTTTCTGCTGCTGGGTCTGTCATTCTTCAGGGCTTGGGCGTGGCTACTCAGCCATGTTGTTGAGTGAACCCTTCACAGAACCGCACTGCATACATATCATATTCAGTGGAGAGAAAGTATTTATGTGCCGGTTTTCCGGGCCAGAGCTGGAGTTCCTTGGCCATTGGGCGCACAATGACTAAATCATGATTGCAGACCGAGGCTGTTCTTTATATGCAGCCGGCTAAAGTATCCCTCCGCATTTTCCCCGCATTCGGCTCCATTCCGCTGTCGGATTTTCATTCTCTATGTCCATACCTTGGTATAAATGGACATGTTTATAAGTGTTGGACATAGTTATTTACTAGATTCAGCTCAGACCACTGTATATAAACCTTAAGCTGGCGGTCTAGCGTAATCTGCTCGATCAAATATCACCATCTGGGCTCGGAACTATTAATATCTCAAACTTGATGGAGAGCAGCCCCTTGTCGTGCAGAGCAGAAGCAACACGCTCTCCTAGCAGGCACCTAATAGGTCCGACCTTACTGCTTGTGTGGATGGACAATTACGGCTCAGTCCATTTCTGTATATCATATCTGGTTCATATAAGCAGTCCAGCTCAGTTTTAAAACATAACAATATCATAACTCATACCACAGTCTCCCCTCAAAAAACTAAAGAATAAACCTAAACCCCCTCGGCGCCTCCAACTCCTCCTCCGACAGCGTATTCTCCCTCTCCGCCAGCCTCCGGTTCATCCGCACATGCACACTCCGAATCACAAACGCCATGGCCGCGACCAGCAGCGCCACGGCCGCCGTCGCACTGCCCCCCGGCACATAGCGCGGGCCCGAGGACTCGGGCCACATGTAGCTGCCGTAGATGCTGGCGGTGTTGCCGATCATGTTTGCGGTTGCGATGGCGGCGGAGCGTTTGACTAACGGACGGGGGAAGGAGTTTGCGACCCAGGCGATGATGATCTGGTAGGCGGAGACGGCGCCCATGGGCATCCTACACAGTACCATTTTGTTAGAGGTGGTGTTGGGGTTAAGAATAAGAGGGTTTTGGGGGCGGGACGTACAGGAACATGCCCAGGAACCGGGCACCGATATTGGTAGTCGCAGTGCAGATAACGCACCCGGCAATGCTAACGCTCATCAGGGCGATGATGTGGACACTACGGTCGTTGGTTCTGCCAGAGGTCCAGGTCACCAGGAGGGAGACGAGGAAGGTGGCGATCCAGACCGGGGCGGTGATGAGGAGGGTCTCGACGTTGCCGTAGTCGAGGGTTTGGACGATGGAGGGGAAGAAGTACTGGAAGGTCTGCGAGAGGAGGGAGGCGTGCTGCAGCAGGATGAAGAGGTAGATGCGCTTGTCGGTGAAGACGAGGTAGAGGGCTTCTTTGATGGTGGTGGTGGATGTGTCGTCTGCTTCGCCGGCGTCGTGGATCAGGCGCCATTGGGCGTATGCTTTTTCCTCGTCGGAGAGCCAGGTCGTGGTGGCCGGGTAGTTGGGGAGGAGGATCCTGTCAAACCATATTTAGTGACTTGGGTCGTTTGAGCAGGGCATGGCGGGAATGGGGTGTGGTACGGGACTAGAAGGGACAGAGAGACGGTGATGACTCCCTCGATGATGAAGAGCCAGCGCCAGCCGGAGATGCCATGCTCCATGTGGAGATTTCCTAGGACGCCTGCGCCGATGAGTCCTCCAAATGCGTTGGCCAGTGAACTACCTGCGTAGAACCAGGCGATTCGATAGCTCAGCTCTTGTCTCGTGTACCAGCTCGACCTACGACTGTTAGCGATGTCTCCGCAGGTTGGCCTTGACTTGACCTACATCAACATGACCGCACCCGGGAAGAATGGCGCCTCGACGAATCCCAAGAAAAATCGAGCGACAACCAGCCCAGCAAACGAATGGGCAGCCGCCTGACACGCCGAAATAACCCCCCAGATGCCCATTGCAATCCCGAGAAACAAAGAGGGCCGGACGCGGGTGAGGAGGAGGTTCGACGGCAGCTGCATGAGGAGGTATCCGACGAAGAGAATGCTCGTGGCGAGGTTGAAGTCGGTGCCGGTCATGTTGAGGTCTTCTTCGAGCGTTCCCAGACGGGCCTGGGAGAGGTTGCTAGACGAGTCAGATACTCCCCGTTGGACTGGTGGTTAGAGAGGACATACTTTCGATCGAGAAAGTTGAGCAGGTACATCAGCACCAGCAGCGGCAAGAGGTGGAAATCCACCTTGCGCATCAGCTTGCGAGTCATCTGCTTGTGCCATTCTGCGCTCTTCGACGCATACGCTTGATACAGTTCGTCCTGCTCAAACTGGACCTTCTGTCGCTGCGCATCGCCATGGGTGGTGACAGCCTTCTCGTCGACTTCCGTCATCGTGGGCTGCGATGTGTCGATGGGGAAGTTCCTGCTCGCTGCTCGTAGCGTAACAACATCGCGGGGTCGGATTTCCTTTTAAGCCAGCCAAAGCTGGACTTTTGCAACTTGCGCTAGATCACTAGCTTCATCAAACTGACTCGGAGATTGTCCGAGTGGTTGTGATTGAGTGCCGGGGAAATTCTGGGGACTCCAGAGTCCAAAGGCCAGGACAGGAGGTGGATCTGGAGAGACAGTCGGGGCAATTCCCACCGAGCTACGTTCAGGCATGATCGACCACCAGGCGACTTGTGGTTGGAGACGGAGAATTCTGCTGTCCATCACCAGCTTCCTATCTATCCTCGGCTCTGGCTCTCAGGGGGGGTCAAGTCAGGGCACATCCATATCAACTTCTCTGGCGAGCTGTTTCCTCTCCAGCAGAAACGGAAAGCCGAGCCGAACCCATGCCGGGGTGCTTCATGATAGGGCCTAGACTAGATCCCTAGACGGTTGACCTTCCGTCCCCAGCCCGGGCCACGGCCACGGCGAGTGGGGGTTGGAGCCCAACGTGCTCCACCCAAGCGCTTCCCCAGGCTCAGGCGATGCCATCCATCTCGGGTGGACTCATTCCACGAGCGAGGTGCAGTGTTGCGATCTGCACTGTCCTGTCAATAACTTACTGGGAATTCCGTCATCCGGAAGGAAGCACCTGGAGACGCTTGTCGCGGAATAGTATCCCAAATGAGCAGTTCCAGACTCCTGGAGGACGACAGCATGAAGCGTAGGGTACGGCTGACCCTGCGCCAGCCCTAGACTTCTGCCGAATCCCAACCCGCGAAAGTGCAGATTCTTATACTCCTCAATCCCTGCTCTCATGCTGATGGTCCCGGATGCTACGTCAATCACAGCCCTAACGGCCGAAGCTCGTGAATCCACTGTAATTACCCTGCTATACACTACCTTCACATACATTCTCTTACAAAAGACCATACCCACAGCCCCCGACCCTAGCATCAAGCCATCCTAATCTCCAAGTGGATACGGATGCATAATCTGCCCATCTAGTTCAGTTAGCCCACACGCACTGATCCAATCCAGAAGATATGCAAGGAAAGAAAGAAAGAAGAAAAGGAATGAACTCACAGAACACCGACGCATCCGAGCTCGCCAAAAACACAAAGCTGGTCGCCACCTCACTCGGCTCCGCGGGCCTCCCAATCTGCGATCCAGCCCCCCATTCCTTCATCTCCTCCGCCTCGCGCGTATCAACCTGGATAGGCGTATACGTTGAACCGGGCCTGTCCACATCATTAGCATACCAACTCCATATCCTGCCACTCCCAAAAAACAAAGAGCGAGAGAGAAGTTGGGGAAACTCACGCAACAGCATTAACCCTAATCCCCTTTGTAACCAACTGTCTGGCCAGCGAGCGCGTAAATCCGACGATGGCGCCTTTGGTGGCGGCATAATCCACCATCCCCTTGGAGCCCTTGAAGGTGGTGACGGAGGTGTTATTCAGGATGGAGTCGCCCTTGCTCAGATGCGGGAGGGCGAACTTGGTCATGGCGAACATCTGGATGATATTGGTCTGGAAGACGTCTTCGACTTGGTCGAGGTCGATCTGCGCCAGGTCCTTGCACATGCATTGCTTCGAGGCGTTGTTCACGAGGATGTTGATTGTTTGGAATCTGTCAGGAAGTGTCACTCATTAGTATCAGTCTTTGGCTGCGGAGCGAAGCGGAGCGGAAGAGTTAAGGTAGGAAGGGTGGGGAGACGTACTTCTTAACATGCTCATCAACGGCCTTCTTACAAAAGGCCCGATCTCTCAAATCCCCCGGAACCAAAAGACACGCTTTGCCTTCCTTCTCGACGAGCTTCTTTGTTCCCTGCGCGTCCTCTTCTTCGACGGGGAGGTAGACGATCGTCACGTCGGCGCCTTCTTTCGCGTACAGGACTGCGATTGCGCGGCCGATTCCGGAGCTGTATTGTCAGTCAGTGTGAGTTAAAAAAAAAAAATAAATAAATAAATAAAATAAAATAAAACATTTGAGTAGAAAAGAAAGAAAAGAAAGTATGCATGCTAGGCGACGCACTCCCCACCCGTAATCAACGCCTTCTTCCCCCTCAACTTGCCCGAGCCCTTATACTCCGAGATCCCCTCCGGGGTCTCCAGCTTGGATGCCTCGCTGGCCGGGGCCATTTTGCTCTCGAGGCTGGGATGGCACGGTTAGCTGCGATGGCTGGACCAATCGAAAGCATCTCAACGAGGCAGGCAGGGGGTACGTACCCAGGGGTATTCTGCGTCTGCTCACTTCCCGGCGCCTGGAACGTGCTGTCTTTTGCCATTTGCGACATGTTGATGGATGTAGTTGGAGGATGGACTAAGGTAGTAGTGTATGATGGCAAAGGTGGCAGGGTTGTTTTGAATTGGTGTAGGGGAAATGATGGCCTAGGTGTGTATATAAAGGGTCTTGGTCCTTAGCTCACATCATGATGTAGTCATGGACCGATCAACAGACCATTTTTTTCGTATTTCATCAGTCTGGAATTAGTTTATAGGCCAGGGCTGGCCATCGTTAGGTACTGGATAGCATCCGTCAAGAGGTGGGGATGTTGATCTCATCATGGCGTATCCATGGTTGATAGTAAAGCTTCCACTTGGGTCCAGCTTAGTTCGCAGACTGGAATGTTGCTACATTTTAGCTACACTACTTTACCTAGTGTACATTGCAAGAAAAGAGAAAACATGACTACATGAGTGATCAAAATGCCGTCGCAGACAATTTCATCCCACGTACGCTCTCCCATCCACCTCCCCCCACCCGAAGGTTAGACCTACCTTTTCCTAGAGAACCCGACATAAACAGGTAGATAAGTGTAAACTAAATAATCAAATCAAACACCTCCATCAGCAAACTCCTCGGCGGCTTGGGCGGCTTCTCCGGCAGGCCCATCAAGTCCGCCACCGCCATCTGCGCCCCGCGCACACTATACTCCACCTCCAGGGTCGTATCCGCAGGGATCTCGACGAACTGGCCGACGCAGGCGAAATTCGTGCTCCGGGCCGGCATGACGGCGGGCCGATCATGCAGACCGCGGGTGAGGAACGGGGCGGTGCCGAGGGGCATGCCGCAGGGGATGGTCTTTGCGTTGTCCTCGATGGACGAGTCCTCGGTGATGCCGAGGTGGCAGAGGACCTCGTGCAGGATTTCGGCCCCCGAGCACTCGGCCATGGGTCGTTGGACGTATTCACCCGGTTTGGTCGGGTTGAGGCCGTAGCCGATCATGACGGTCGTGTCGGGTGGCTGGTCCGGGAAGACGGGCTGGTGGGGGATGCAGAGGGTGAGGTGCCAGGCGCTGCCGGTGAGCGAGAGGAGGGAGCCGGTGCCTGGTTTGTCGTGGGTGAGTTTCTCGTAGGTGGATGGGAAGCCGGGGCCCGTGAAGGTGGTGGTGAAGGTTTCGATGGTGGACTGCTGGATGTAAGGCAGGAAGTTGGTGGGATCGCCGAATTTCAGGGATTTCTTTGCCATTGTCTCCCAGAGGCGCCAGTCGCCCTGCATCATGTCTTGCCAGTTGGCCGGGAGCGGCGGCGGAGGGGACTTGTTGGTGCCGAAGACCATGCCCGAGTTGACGGAGCCGACGGTCGTGATGACAATGTCGGTCGGGTCGATGGTGATGAGCTCGGGTTCGCCGGCTTTGAGCAGTTCGATGGCGGAGATGGTGGTCGGGTCGCCATCGGGATAGCACTGGAGGTCGGTGACGCGGATGTTGGAGCGGAAGTCGACCCCCTGGTCCTTGAGGTAGTTCATCATCGGCTTGACCGCGGACTCGAAGAAGTTGTACTCGGTCCGATGGGTGGTCTTGACCCCGTTCAACGAGCCGATCTCCTCCAGGTACTTGCGCAGATGTCTCTTGAACTCGGTGGCGCTGTGCCAGGGCTGCAGGGCAAACCTATACCTGTTAGCTGGTGCTTACTCTCTGGGGAAGAGGACCTACGTAGTCGACCACAGCATCCAGAAACTCGTGTCGAAGAAGCTCTTCTCGAACATGTCCTCGATCCTCTTCCGGCCCATGCCCGTCTCATTCGCCAGCATCAAGCTCACCAGCGCCATGCGATGCTTCATCCCGATCTGGAACCCATGGTAATGGAAGACCTCCGCCCCGGCTGCGCCCTGCTTGATCGCCCGGGCCTGGGCCGTCTGCGTCTCGGGTTCCTTCTTCTCCCGCTCCAGGATCGTATCCATCACCGACTTGCTCGAGTCCTTGGGGCTCGGAATCAACGACAGCAGTCGCTCGACGCACTCCCCGTGGAAATGCGGGTTGTCGTCCACCGGCAGAGAGTAGCCGTCCATCGCATCGCCGTGGGTTTTCATACCTCCGCCGGATCCGGGGCTCGCGTCGAGGATGTGGATGTTGCCGGCCGGCATCTTGCCGTCTTTGATGAGGTGCATGGCGGCCGTCAGGGAGGAGATGCCTCCCCCAACGAGCCAGGCCTCGATGTTCTTGGAGTCGCGGCGCGGGAAGCTCGTTCTAGTAGCCATCTTGACTGTGCGATTCAATAAGGAAGTCTCGATATATCGAGATACGGTGGAGACGATCGGAATGTTGGGGGGTTGCGCACCCTTATACGCTACCTCTCGCCTGGATGATAAGAGGTCAGGAGGTACTTCCGACCCAGAGGCCGCCTGCGGTTCTTAGATCTTCTGACAGGGACAGAAACATGGATCACAGAGCACACCCCGCTGTAGGCGTAGTTCATGGCCGAATAATGGAGCTCGGGTAGCAGCGGAGGGGTCTTGATGTCAACCACGTCCATGTTGATGCGGGATCAGTCCACCGTCTTCTTATCCCCATCAGCTGCGGAACGTGGCTGCCTGTGATATTCCGGTCCAGGACAAGTAAGATGTTCATATGACTCCCGTATCAGATCCCAGGGAAGGCTGGGGTTGGGTATTGGCACAGACAGCAGACGGTGGGTTTGGGCTCGGCCGGGGTTGGGTCTACGGTCGGAAGAACCAGATACGCGATCTTCTGGCATACAGGGAGAGATTAGAAGGAAATTGATGACTTCTTTAGTTTTTTCCCTCTTGCAGACCAACTGCATGTAGCTGTGGGTTGGTCAAAGCATCAGCCATGGGTTCTGGGTGCTCAGCTGTGGAATATATATCTCCAGGCTCTGTTTGGCACAGGACCGATTTCCCGCTCAGTCTCGAAGAAATAGAACCACTACCAAGCTTGTAAAATAGGGCATTGCCCAGACAAAGCTAAGACTGTCCAAACAGCCCGTTGATCTGTGTTTAGAGGGGTAAACAGAGCTTGAGGAAGCAGTGCATGGGTGAGATCATTGAATTTTGATCATCCTGGACTGCTAGAGTATATTTAGCACCAATGTCCCTGCCTTCTCAACAATCAGGTCCTGTGGTCTAATGGTTATGACATCAGACTCTGATACCAATCCGAGTCACATCTGGTAATCCCGGTTCGATCCCGGGCAGGACCTCATTTCTTTTATTTTTTTCTCATTCAGCTAGCAATTGCCAGACTCTGAAAATTCAATGAATTTAATCAACCTCTATTCTACATTATTTATCAACTCGGACCAGAGAATGCTATTACTTACTCTGCAATCAACCCTGGCCACCCCTTCTTCGGTGATACTTCTTCTCTCAGAGCCGGTGAAATACCTACCACATATTGAATGTTGCTTTGCTAGCACAGAGATCACTCCTAGTTCCATCGTCTTGAGAGACACCCGTGGAAAGGGCGCCGCCACAAACCAGGGTCGCAAAGGCATCGAAATTGCGAAACCACGTAGAATTAGAAGCGAACAGGGATATGCCACCTCATCTCCAGTCGTTCTTCTTCGGCAAGTAGATAGTCCATTCACCTGCACTTTCTACCAGTAGACCACCAAATAAAACTCACCGCGCAAGTCAGAAGGACCCCGCCCACGAGCATACGGCGATGAACCTTGGGGCTGGCACTCGCATACACTATACTAACCACCCCATGGAATATTTGCGCGAGGTAGCCTAACCGAGATATCAGCATTTCTCTCTCTCTCTCTCTTTCTCTCTCTGTTTATTTGAAGAATCCACTTGACCCAAAGTGTCACTTACAAGTTTCAGACTCCCCCAAGCGCATGCGGGCTAAGGTCCAAACCAGCCATAGAACGGACCCCATATGCAAGTCTGGACGATCGTCAGTATAGTGCAGTGCATAACCACCCCATCATAGCAGTGCGGAAGCATACAGAACAAGGATTTCCCAACAAGAGACGCCTCAAACGCCACGTCCCTGTCGTCGAGGACACTCCGGTACAGACAGAATCCCACCTCGGCACCGAAGACATCCTGGAAAACCTTCAGGCTCGCATCATGGAGCTCAGCGCCCCGCGCTAATTGCCAGGAACAGGCGGTTTCTTCTGCGAGCTCGCGGTCTGCGTTGTATCTGGAGATTAGGATTTCGGTGATGTAACTGCGGACTTCTGCTGCGCTGGCTGAGCGATCCGGGATTTCGACCATTTCAAATGGTTCAAATGGCTGGGAGTTGAAGAGAAAACCGGCAGAGGATGGTTGTGGTTTTAAGAGTGTTGTTGAGAGATGCTGGGAGGCCACTAGGCAAGTCCAAGTAAACTTTAGGGCTGGGGTTGGCCCACTTTCATATGTACGGAACCTCGAACCAAGTCCTCCGTAGCTTAACGATGTTACATCGGGTGATCCTCCATATAACCTTGAGTACTGTATCGAACCTCAGCTGTCACTGGAGCTGCGCCACTGCTGTGCGAGCGGAGTTCTCCGTAGGCGGGTGGGCCAGCTTTAGTGACAGACACCTAGGGCTCTAGGCATTGCTCGCTCAGCCAGTTACAGCCTCCTAATCTACAGGAACAGCCGCCAACCCTGATAGTAATGCCCAGCCCAGACGCTGAATAAACAGTTGCTCTTTGTTTCCCCTCTCTCCAGCCTCAGCCCCCGACGCCCAACCTCAAGGGCAAGTGGGTCGGATTGTTAATATCAGTCTTTGCGAGAATGGCCGCCTGACTACGGTACTCTTGTATAAAGGGTCATCTAGTTAGTCAAGTCCCGGTTCTCTCGCCTATATAAGGTACTAATCACGTCCATTACGCTTGCGTACATCAGACATCCTGCCCTATGATCCTAGCTCCATCATCGTACAGGAACTATCAGCTTTCCTTGGCCTTCCCTGCTTCAGAATAAGGCCTGTAGCCCTGCTCTCTCTTTTCGCACCCGTCACACTCAGATACCATCTCTCGCAGTCGGAGGCAATCGCAGAGGCTAAGGACCTGGGCAGGGCTGGATATTACCATTCCCGTTGTCCGTCCACGAGCTGGAGCAACTGGCAGGATTTGCACCCGGGGAGGAATAATATCCCATCCGATGCTCCTGTCGCTGGACTGATAATTGACGGTTATGCGGGACATCTGATAACGGGGCCATGGGTATCGCATACGGCGGGAAAGAACTATGCTTTGTCGTAGCCATCTTTATCTATTCTCCAGTATTTAGGTGTAGTGAAGACCAGGCTTCTTTCCACGATGACCAAGGTCTCCAGCGAAGGGTATACACTGCTATTCTAAGCCCAGGTAGTCGTCAAGCATATACTGATTACGATGTGCGTTTGGTGGTATAGATGGTTGGAACTGCCATTGCGGAGGTATGGATGGCTGTGGAACAGGATGGTAGTGCAGAGAAGCAGGAGGAGGTCGGCCCAGCAACTCATGGTGGTATTGGTACCGGTAGTCGATCTGCCTTGCATCAGGGGGCGATGGGAGAGCAGCGACACTGGGGTTCGGCGCTTGGGTTATTTGCTGCAGGATCATGTCTATCGTGTCGCCATCCAGCACGTCTAAGGCGAGAGGGTCATCACCATCACGGGCTCGCAGTGCGGACGGAGCTGACGGTGGTAGACAGGGGTCGTTGGAGACGATATGACCGTGTCGAGGCGGCTTTATTGCTACTGACTGGTTCTGTTGAGGGTCGGAGATGCGGTCTTCTTGCTCATGTTGGAGCTGGTGTCGATTTAAGGCGGCTTTACGTGAGAATCTGGTCCGTTCACGGTGTATTAGCAATCCTCCAATGCTCGGGAGAAATCACGCATGGGTGCAAGTACCTCTGACTGCAGGAGCCGAAGCAGCAAACATAGGGTTTATCATTTCGGTGTGAACGCTGGTGTCTAGCGTAGCTTGATGGCTGGAACCCTGTTTAGCGGCGGGACCATCAGTCTCTCCAGTCCGAGCAAGGAAACTTACATCGCTGAAGGCTCTCTGGCAATCGTCAATGTCGCAGATATACGGCTTCTCCCCCGTGTGGATCCTCTGATGGATATTCAACGACGACCGCTGATGGAAGCGCCTCGAGCAACCTTCCACGGGACAGGCAAACGGCCGCTCATCCACGTGGATCTGGAAGTGTCGGGAGAGATCAGCTTTCCGGACGAACTCCTGTGAGACGTTTCGATCCGTGTCAGCGCCACCTGTCATATGGAAAGACCATTATGATAAATGAATGGATCTGATTCCTCACTTTATCGCACGTGTCCCACGGGCACTGAAAGAAGCGCATGCTGTACGAAATGGATCAAGGTATGGCTGATGCTTGGACAATCCTCCCGGTTTCTGCCGGATGTCATCAACCCAGAACTAATCCAGCTTTGGGGTTTCTATTGATTCGAATTCTCCACGACGAGGCTCGCTTAGGTAGAATTCCCATATTTCGGAGCCAAACTGGGTGTTATATCCGGAGGTTGCTTTTGTCGAGCAACGTAACCCCTGTTGCGCACACACATCGCCCTATGCTAAGACCCCGCCCGGGACAGGAGGATAATGCATAATGCAAGACCGTTAAGACGATCAGCAAGCTCATGACTAGCTGGATGGGAAAATCTAGCCTCAAGCCACACATTTCTCCCTATGCTATGGTCACCCCGTTCGTAATCAGGACGATCCAATCAGAAGACAGTTCCGAGTTAGTGCAGCTGTGGGCAGCTGGAACTGGAAATTCGCCAAGGGAGTAAAGTCAGTCTGGATGCAGTGAGTCCCCTAATCCGTCGAGTTAGGGCCTTTCGAACTGCGGTAGCCCACGAATGCGGGACAGAAAGGAGTTACCTTGGGTAATGGCACGGAGCTCCGCAGCCTTCACGACGTCGGTCACTGGGATGTTATTATCGAGACTTTCGTATTTTGGCATTATTGAGGGGATCTTTCTCTGGAGGGCCTCGTGTTCGTGGGACAGTGCAGCCAGTGCGCGCTAATCATGCATTGGGACTAGGTTCTGAGCTACCGGGATGTAAGGGATAGGGCCAGAGCACGGGACGGAAAGTACACCCAGACGGACAGCATCCAGCTGGTAGGTCCACTGCAGAGGCGGCTACTTTAGGGTCTCGGTGGTCCAAGGCTCGTCGAGGATCGTGGGTACTTGGACACGAGCTGCTCAGACACACGTTTCTACACCGAGATTTAAGGCTTATCTGATGCACGATGCGTGGAAGAGTAGTCATACCCTAGTTGCTCAGGTAAACCAATCCCCTCGTCATGCCCTAAGCTTATACATGCAGATTGATTTCTCGCGCAAGGTGTGAGCTACTGCGTCTAAGTTCATATCATGGGCCAAATCCGCGGAAGGAAGGCAAAAGCTCAGTCCTACACATTCGCTCGGCCATTAAACATATAGACGATACATATATATATATATATGCACTAAGTCTGGTAGACTCAAAAATGAGTTCCGCTCTCAGCTAGAGCAAGCCTGTCTTGAGCTTTATGTAGATGACTGACATAAGGTAAAACCACAACAACCCAACGACACATGCCACTGAGGCGGAAGCTGCTTGTAGCAGCTACTTTGCCTAGTTCAATGGAACACTCCTACCTTGTTGTATCCCAGAAATTCCAGCCGTTCCGCAATGTCGGCCGTTGCGAGGCTCTCTAAAACATGTGCGATACATTGAAATGCCTCAACCACAACAATAGTATCAAAGTTGAGAAGATAATGACTCAAGTCTTCGATCGCATCGGTGCGACTATGAAGCAGCAAGGCCGTTCACAGGGATGTCAATAAAGCAGCAGGGGAGATTCTAATGATCGGATTCTAATTGCTACCTAAAATCTAAGCTAATGCAATATCGACAACCTAAACCAGTCCATTTTTTTTTTCTTGCGCAAAACGCGGTTTTCTATTTTCCAGTACAAAAAAAGCCAAATATGAAAAAGTAAGGAGCAAACGAGGAGAGCGACTGCATGTATAACAGCCAGATTAATCGAGTGCTCCCACGAAGAGAAATGACATGCCATAGCCGTACAAGTACACGAGCGCACCAAACTACCCTTTCAAAGAATCCATGCCGAGTAATCGTTGTCTCGTGTCGGTCCAACCGAGCTGAGGGTGGATGCTTCTCCTTTACCGCGGAGGGAGCTGAGCGGGCCGTGGCCTCGGAAGAGGTGTCGTAGCTTACTTGCCGACAGGCTTGCACTGTGGGAGTGTCAGCACGATTGCAGTTATCACCCTGGGGAAAGAGAGTTGAAGACTTACGCCGCCTTTGCCAGAGCAGCACATGTACTGAGCGTTGGGAACGTCACAGACGTGGGTTTCGGCTGTTATTACATACATTAGCGAAAACTGTCCAGTGCCATCGACACTCAGGGAGACATACGCTTAACACCGAGGAGGTTGCCAAGGTCCAGACCGAGCAGACCCTGCGCGTGAATGGGAGAGCAGATGTTGTTCTGGTCAGGGAAGATGGGCAGAAGCTCGAGGTTCAGGGCGGCCTCGACGGAGGACTTCTTGTCGCCGGTGTCGATACAGCAGTTGACCTCGAGGTCACCGCACTTGGCCTGGAGGGCGTCGATGTCCTGCTTCTTGCTCTGCTGCTTGACGTTGTTCTCGGACTTCTGGGGCATGGCAGCAACGGCCGCGACGAGGGTGACGAAGGTGGCGAAAGTGAACTTCATTTTGACTGTTTTCTTTTCGAAAAAGCAAAAAGCTTAAAATATAAGATGTTTGAAAGAAAGTGGAAAGAGGACTGGAAAGGCTGATATGAGAGAGATAGAGAGAACTGATGCTTGTTGGATGAAGAGCAGTTGCAGTGGATTTCAGTCGAGCTTTATACCCTTGACTGCTGGGTAGGATTGAATGACAGGAGGTGCCCATCTGCTATGGACCAGCCTCGCCAGCCCCTTGGGGCTCAGGATAGTCGTTTCGTCATTCCAGTTGCCGGAAACAATGCAAGATTCTGCAGGTACCAGACGGTGAGAGATGAGATTTGTGGGCCTCACGTAGCAGAAGGGTTGCTGTCCCTTTGCTAAGACCACCCGGGTCGCCTTCTCACCGTGCCTGGAGCTCCAGTCCCGGAGGCAGAGGACGCAGAAGCTGAGATGCCGGGCAGGAACTGAACCAGTAAGTCTCAACCAGGTGGTCCTCGTTCGAAGCACTGTGCATACGGTAATTGCAGTGGAGCTCATTATCATGAAGCACGATCCCAGCTGAAGGAGCAGGACCCTGTTCGCAGGACCCTGTTCGTCCACCGACATTCCAAGAGATCTCCACACAGAAGCCAAGCGCTTTCGGTGTCAGGTTGATGAGAGACCGTGGGTCTCTCCGTCTTAGTTCCTTACTGTAGATGACGTCGCCTGCCCTACGTCGAGGGCCCGCCAGATGTACGGAGTAGGTCTCCTTTGCTAGGCAGCCGGTGGCATTCACAATTAAGCTGGTCGAGATCCTACAGCATAATCAGGTCCTGTAGCCTACCAGTGCGGACGCATACCTCCCCTCGAATGCTTAAGTGGTCTAAAGTACGATAGCACTGCGGGCAAGTATTCCTTCAACCTCCTTCAAGGGTATCAAAGCAAGATCATCAAGGTACGGATCAGCCTAATATCACAGCTCCCCCTCGAGCTAAGCAGAGGAGCTCCCCTTGAGACATGCTCCAGGATGGCCATAGCACAGGGTAACATTTCTCGTCCTATACTGGGATCCACTGGGTGGTCCCGAGAGAAAGGGAGCAAGGTGGTCTTAGCACACAGTAGCATTTCCAGCCCTTTGCGAGGCATGTTTCGGTGAGCGTAGCATGAACAGGGCCACTCGCCTTGGGACCCGTAGACAGCAGGGATCCAGCGTACCTGAAGGTCAGAAAGGCAGCGTCCAGTCAGTATGGATGATCGGCAAAACTGCCTAATCTCTGCTGCTCCTGGTCGAGTCTACATTCCTGGCTCTACTGTCCGCGGAACGAATCTTCGCACAGAGGTAGTAGCTACTATAGAGTAGTCTGCTACAAACGTCTCCCTATACGGAACAAATCCGGCATAGATGATTACACCCACAACTACGTAGATATCACCAAATGTAACCTGCTTCCGTCCTACTGTGGCGAAAGCTTGTTCTTTCCGCCAGCAGCTAATTCGCCCGAGTAGCCAGTCCCTGCATCTGTTCGAGGAAGGTTGCAACCGCGCGAGTGCCGTCAAGCTGACAGCAAAGCTTGACTTTCTGTATGTCGTGGATGTAGACCTTATTCTGCGGATGCGCTCTATTAGGCTTCAATGGCAATTAAACTACTGGAAGTAGAACGTGTAAAGTACATCCAATGAATACATAGGCCGTCGGAGCAAGGCTGATAGATACCATCTCGAGGAGAGTACCTGGTATAGTTCGTCCCCGGTGTGGATGATACGTAGAGCTAACCGAAGGTGCAGTGATCCGTTCTCTTACTACAGTTTGTACACTATTCTGGTACTGCTAATAAGCTCTTTGCGTTACGTCTACTCCGTTTCTGCTGTGCTTATGGCAGAGCTGGATAGTATATTGCTTGATTAGATATCTAGAGTAGTGCTCAATCTTGTTTCTGAGAGGGATGTATATATATATATTTATATCAATATATATATTGTGCTGTAACCTGTCACCCAACCACAGAGCCTTCTACAACCAACATGACAGAGAGTCAGAAGAAGAAATATAGACATATAGTATACCATTAGCTAAAAATCTCTCCCCGTAGAGAGCCGCTGAATCCATAGAAGACTGGCTCTTTCTCAGTACAGAGCGGATTGGGCTACTGGTATTGCGCACCTCAGTTTGGTGCATAGAGTGCCACTTTTAGTAGAGGATCAAATACAGCGACCACTGCTTACGCTACGAATAGCAGTGCCCCACGTTCAGCCTTTATACTTATAGACAAAAGTATTTATAGAGTCAAACTAGTATCTTATATACAAGCCTTGCCAGTGACAAGCATATCTAGAGACGATTCTTCCAGAAAGTCAATCGCTGCATTCGCAGCCTTAATTTCCGCCTCCTCACGGCACAAACACCCTCCAACAGACGCAACCCGCGTACCATGGATACTGATTATGCATTCATACGTAGCATCACCAGCGTTCGTCTCCAACCGCTCAAGCGTAAACCGCGCCAAGGACCTAGAAACCCTCTGCAAGACATTCTTTGGATGCGCAACGTCAACACCCCCATTTAACACCCGTCGAAGATACCCTGACAGACCAATAGCCTCCAAGTACCTCTCACAGACGGATACATCACCGCGCGAGTCCACAAACACGGCACCTAAAATACTCTCGACCAGATCGGAGAAATACTTCTCCGCATTCAGTTCTGACAGTTCTTGCCACGGGTACTTATTCCCCCTTTGGAGGCTTGAGGAAGTGGTCTCACGGAGGTAGAGATAGCGTGATATGACGGCTTGCTGGGAGGATTGAAGGGATGGGTTCATGGAGCGCATGAAGCGCCAGAGGCCACGGGGTTGCTGGGACTGAGCATCGGACTTGGTTTCACACGCCGTGAACTCCAAGCAGAAGAAGGCGAGGAGGTTTTGATTGCACAGCGCCTGTTTGATCATCGTCATCTCGCCCTGGGGGATCTCGACGGGATGGCGGATGAGATAGTCCACGATGATCATGTCCAGCACTGCGTCTCCGAGGAATTCGAGCCTCTGGTAAGAAGAATGCATGGCATCGCGGGCACAAGAGGGATGGGTGAGGGCCTCGGAAAGGAGAGACTGATTCTTGAAGTGGTATCCGAGGGACTTTTGTATGCTATCCAAAGGGATCTCTAGACCGAAGTCATTCTCTGCACGGACAAATGACTGGGGGACCTGTCTCTCCAAAAGGCTCTCATTCTGTACCGCCGTCTCAGGAAGTAATTCATAGACGCATGCACGAGCGCGGGAAATACCCCCGTCGACATACGCTGCTCCAATCAACGCCTCTACCACGTCAGCCAGAACTTTTGCAGACATATCTCTTCCCGAGAATTGTCGAGTACGGGCAATAGATGGAGGGACCCATTTCCGAACGTTGAATCTCCGCTCAATAATAAAAGCATCCAGCTCGAGCCTTAGAGCAGCCCGAGCAAGACGAGGGTTCTGAATCATTTCATCCCGGGCTCTTGTGAGATCGCCTTCTTGCCAGTCGGGATGCTGGAAGAATAGCTGACACGAAACAATGTATTTGAGGATCGAGTCGCCGAAGAATTCATACCGCTGGTAGTGGGTCCGCGATCTGGTGTAAGGAGTCGTGAGGGCTGTTTGGACACGCTCGAGGCTCGCAAACCCGACGTCTTTCAGGGCGATGGTGCACAGCTTTGTGGCAATCAACCTTCTCTCTAGAGTGTCAACAAGGGCGGGTATGAAGAGTCCAAAGATGCTCTGGGCGAAGGGGAGCTTATCGACGGTGCAAGCGTGGGCGGGAACAACTCGTACTCCAGGGAGAGGGTGTGGTGACTCCTCGCTAGTTTCTAAGATATTTTTTAAGTGGTTCTTTCTCTGGGACAGTTTTTCACCCTCGAGACTGATGCCATTCCCCGAATAGATCCATTTTCTGAAAAGAAGTGGTTCTCCGTAGCGGGAACAGTCACGGACAACACCGATATTCGGTGCTGCAGCTCCGCGAGCGTGGGCTTGCACTGCGGCCTCTGAGCCTGAATACTTGCTGGCAAAATCTTCCAGTGTGTTATGTGGCAGATCGGGGCTGAAAAGGAGAATGGAATCCTGCTCATCGTGCGTGTATTCGCATCCCAGAGTCTGCAGGTACAGTGAAGTTGTCCATCTCATAGTTTTGATAGTACTCAAACTCACACCGGATACATTCTCTGACTCACGGAAAGATAAAACGTAGGTGGTCCTCCTATCCCAGCATATCCGAATTGGCTCCAATACCGGGGTGGGCAAGACCATAGGGGTGACCATGTTGATAAAGACAGCAGAACTTGGATCGCCATCCCTCTGCATGTGTATTCGCGTTTGGTAAATATCTGTCGAGGCCGAAAAGTCCCATGCGGTCCATGGATTAAACTCATCTGATGCCCTGAGCACTGATGGCAACGCGTCGAACACTACAGACCTGGGAACTAGCTGTTTTGCCGCCATGGGTAAGTATCTGTCTGGCACAGATGATGTGTGATTATGAGAGTCCAGGACTGCATTTCCTTTTACCATGGGCCCCTTTTTCCTCTGTCTGCTTCTGCGGTTGCGATGATGGGGCAGTTTGTTGTCTTCATCTTGGCTTCCCATATCTACTAAAGTGATGAGGTCGTAGTAGGCTAGGAGACAATCTTCGTACTTCGAGTAAGGCATTGAAGCTTCACGGAGATAAGAGGGAGAGAGAACATCTGCATCCATTGAAACTGTAGGAATGTATAGAGAGTTAGCCAAGAATGCATCGCAAGCCCGAGTCTTTACTTACGCGGCGGATATATCCCCAAGTCCATTGGGATGAGTTCTTTGGCAAGGGATGTCACCAGTGGAGTAGGATTACTCAGTGCTGACTGCTTTGCACTGATATTCTGCAGCAGTGTTGATGCGATTTTGGCATCCCCGTCCATGCCACTACCAACTCCCTTCACATGCCCTCCGTGAGAGTGGAAACCAACCATCGCCTCAATTGCGAGGGATACAAAATCGTCTACATTCAGTCCGAGCCTCCAAGTATTATGATCGCCATATGAGAATATGAGAAAAGTGAGACAGGTCTTGGGTGGTTTTAGAGCGTCAGCAACAGCCACCCCGCATTCATCCTACGCGCAGAATGTGCCATAGCATAGGGAGTACCTAGTTTTCTCAATCATGGACACCTTGCAGACAAAGCCCTACAAGGTTGATTAACATGGCCAGTATCAGATGGAGACGGAAACGCATTCTTTTAGCGGGGTATGCTGGTGAACGTGGTCTTAGCACAGGGGTTTGACGCATGGGGTGTCGAACGCATGGAATTCCTGGCCTAGAACTTTGCGGCCATTGCTTACTTCTACCTTTTGTTTGATTATTTTCGTCGATGAGATCATTACTTTTCTGGTTTCCCTACATTTGGTTGGGCCAGTGCTCTGCGAGTTGCATCTCACCCTCGGCCGGTGACCTTGATTGCCAACAAGGGATATGAACGGTGTAGAGAACCTGAAATGTTTAGAGAATGCTGTGTTCTAATGTCTGGCTGGCTTAGTTACCACGCAACTTGCCCTGGATTTAACCGCTAGAATCACGCAGACTGGGCATACTGACGCTTTAACAGGTCTCGTCATGCTGGATAGAATAAAATCAAGACCAGTTTTATTACACCATTGGCTTCTGCGCAAGTAACAGTAGTAAACACCATCAAATATAGAACATCGTCCTCCTCAACGCGGGATGAACCCTGATCCTCTCAAACCTCGACACCAGCTCCGCAAACCCATCCTCACCAACCTCCCTATCCAGGCCCCGATGACCACCCGCCTCAAAAACATCCCTCAAATAGCACCTCGCCCGCTCACACACCAAATCTGCATAATAAGCCGGCGGAACCGTACTAACCGCCCTTGTCGCCCGCCCAAACAAGTAGCACAAATCATGCGTAAAGTCCTCCAGGACCTCTGCGGCATTCGCCAACGGCGCATTCGGCCTCCTGGCGCGGAAGATCTCATCCCAAACGACATAGTAATGCGCCGGCCGCGCCGTGCCATGTAGCGCCGTATGGGACTGGAGGTAGAAATCCCACTCCCGGGCCTCGGTGACGCCGCGGTCGACGACGGTGCCGTTTTTCGGATTCGACAGCGCATCCGCGTCGGACGGCCGGGTTGGATAGAATCGGGTGCGGTGGCGTTTTCCGACGATGATGACGGCCAGATGGGGGAGGCCTGCGTTTCTGCTGCTCTGCGGGTAGATGTTCTCGCAGGCGGCCTGGAGGAGGGGGACTTCGTCCGTGACGACGGCGTCGTATTGCGTGTCTGCGACGCCGTCGCGGTAGATGATGATGTTCTCGGGGAGGCGGCCGCCGTTCACGGAGGTCCAGAGGTCGAGGCGGGATTTGAGCATGCGGTCTAAGGGGGCGCCGGTTTCCTGGCGGGCGTCTTGGATCTGGAGGTCTGCGGGCCACTGGGCGAGGGTTTTGTCGATTGAGGCGACCATGCCGGCGACGCTGGGGGTATTGGGGGCGGAGCCGGGGGAGGGATGGGTGACGTCGACGCCGACGATCATGGTTTTGCCTTCGGAAATCAGACCTGATCGATCAGGGCCGAGGATCTGGTTGACGCCTCCGAGTTTCAAATTCAGTTTCAGACACACGCCGGATAGGTATTGTTGGTTGTTTGGCTTCGCGATCTTGGAGGCGAGTACGCAGAGGTTGTTGATTCCCAGGTGGACATCACAGACTCGCTTGACAGAGCTGTAAATGTCCGTGTTTGTCGAGGGAAGAATGGCTAAGAGCAGCTCTAGCTTGTGGATGCTTTTTAGGTGAGAGACGGCAGTGCCTATGATCTGGTCCAGCTTGACCGCGTCGTATCTACCGTGACTATGAGCCAACGTCACATCCACCCGTTGACCATCGGATACAGGCCGAGCGCTGACGCCGGAATCATGGAGCTTGGAGCGTAATGCGGCTAGACAGGGCTGAAGTTCCGCCGGCGTCTTGAAATATTCTCGGTCTCTGGCGCTGACAATGTAGAGGAAGGCCCAGGAGGATAGCCGGCTGGGCTTGTAGAACCTTGCGCCCTTTTGTCTCCAAACACCCGACGAGACGTCCGCTTTGGCCTTATTCGCGTATAGCACGGACGGCGATGGTAGGACCCGCCCAGGAACGTTTATCAAATGCGGCGATATCTGAACACCGAACTTTTGCTGTGGCCATGTACGGTGTCAGAAGCACGGGGTCAATCATATTAGGGCTGGTGAATTCTTACCAGGATATTCTCCGATTGTGTTGAGATCCCGATAATCTCAGCGCCTTTTGTGACTATAGACCGCGCATTCACCGCTGGATTTCGAATTGCGGTATTGATCATCTTCTGATTCTGGTCCATACTGAGATGAGCACGCGCAGGCTGGCCGGCTCTGACTGTGCATACTTCTGCGGGCACGTAGCATGGGGTTTTGCTGCGTGTGAGGAGCTTGACAACTGGAATATCGGGGTTAAGGCAAATCCCGTATCCTGCATGACTGCATCAATATTTTATCAAGCACAATCCCCCCGGAAGTGCTGGAGGGAGGCGGAGAGACCAAGATACGTACGTTGGGAAAAGTAATCTTCGACGGTAATATACCTCCCCCTTTCCGGTTCTGACTCGACAACCTCTCCCATTTCTATATCTCCATCGCCATCCTCGCCACATTCATCGAAGTCACGTAGCCAGAACTGCACCTCCCTGGGCCCTGCCCCGTGCCTCGCAACAATCGGTGGATGAGGCAGTCCCCGTCCATCCGACGGTGAGGCCAAGCCAGCAATGATCTTAAAGCGGGGGATATACTCATCAGCGCCTCCTTCTTTGGAGATGTGTGTCACTTGCACCTGGAGCCGTCTCAGGAACCCCTCCAGACGGGAGATACTTGGGGATGCCTCCTGTCGGTAGGCAGCAATAACCTCTGTGAGCGGACCGCCCTGAAAGCACACCGCATACTCGACCTGACAGTTCAGCAGCAGTCGAGCAGTTGCGGCGCGGACACTGATCGAAAAGCCTCGGAGAGCTTCAAGCCCAGCCCCGAGGTTGGACCGCTCAGCCAACTCTCCAGCAATTGCGAAGCGCTTGGTACCGACCATGTGCGCAATATTCGGGCTAGTTCGTGAGTGGTGGGAAAGAATAACGCCCAGTACGTGCAGGACCTCGGCCTTGCGGTGGATGGTCTCCGACACGTTGGTTGAGGAGAGGTAGTCGAGAAGAGCAGATATACTGATTTTTCCCGTTGAGATCACCCGCACTCGGAAGACAGTTGGCCTCGTTGGATATTCGTCTTCGAACTCGCCCTTATAGCGTACATCGTAGATACCCGACGGCGCACCCTGTAGCAGGTCAAACGGGCAAATCAAGGTAGAGCAGAAGTCAGAAGCAATGTAGTCCCGGAAGTGAGAGAACTGCTGGTCAAGGAGTAGATGGAATATCTGTCGTAGCTTGCGGACACCGTGGTTTTGCTCGGTTTCGATATTGTAGCGGAATACTTCGCAGCCAGAGGACGTGGACAGTTGAAAACAATTTGCATAGAGGAGGATATGGGACCCTCGCGAGCCGAAGCCCGGCCGCGTCGGCAGTGAGGGACCATCTAGAAATCCGGCGTGGGCCTGTAACTGGCTCGCAATTGCATCTTCCTTCCTCTGGACGTCGTAGTCCAGTTTCGGGGCCGTGTCCTGTCTGCATAAGAGTGCATGGATTAACACCCGAACCATATACCATGACCACCTCAATTGAACAACACTCTCGAAAGTGAAAGGAAATCATCAGGTAAAACACGAGAGGAGTTAGGAAGTCCCACTGGAAGATGTCTTTAGCCTGGCTTTGGCCAGCTCGGTGGCGTCTATCGCGAGCGGAGCTTTTCACCTTACTCCCCCGGCCACCGTATTGGACGCGACTCGACATGTCCGGTGGAGACACTACTAAATTGGATCTTGTCTTGATTATTTCTGTCGAGCTGCTGGAAGAGAGCTAGCACTTAGAACGGACATTTCAACAATCCTGTAGCAAATAAAATGGAAGAAGTTGCTTCAACGCACGAGAACCATAGCGGACAAAAGCAGTTTCACCATCGTAAAGTGCTTCTAACTAGTCCAAGTAAGCTAATGGAAAAGCAGCATTACACAGAGTTTGTTGTTGTTTTAAACATTGGGCCGTCTGGACATTTTTCCCCGGCACAAGCATTCACGCAAACGGCAGTCATCCCCAGCAAGGGGGGAGTGTCATTATCTTAGCATAAGAACCTCGAAGTGACTCCGATGATAATCAAATTCTGGGATGTCTTAGCACAGGACTCGACAGTCTTAGCACAGGATAGTTATGGTCTAGACTGACTCTACCCGGAAAATCGGTATGACCCTGGTAGAGGGTAGCTTGACTATAAAGACCCCTTCCTGCTCTATCTGCTCTGATCTCACTTTCTTCAATCAAACAATTCTATCTCCAAAATCATTCATCTTCTTGCCCCGGCTGCAGACCACCGGCCATGGTGTTCAACATAAAGCACCCCCCTCGAGCCATCATTCCTCGGACCATCTGCGCAGGCTATCTATCCCTCTACCACACGAGCATAGCCAACCCCTCCTGCTATAGCGAGCCAATACCTTGAATAAAACATGCACACCCACGGTCCGCTTGTCTGTTGATTGTCGCTGGTTGCTCGCTCGCACCGAGAAGGTATGCTTCCTTTGGACGACGGAGTTGGATATCGCTGACATCGTTGGTAAACAGTTTACCTATTTTCCGTTATCCGTATTGCCCGAGCCATGCACACAGCCCGAGTGTATTACTTCGGTGTCAAGTCCGGTCGATGCCTTCGGATGGTGTTGAAGATGTCTATTGGTAGACTTTCTCGGTGCAAGCAGGGCAGCAAGCGACAATGAGCTTGCAACACGGTCCAGATATGGATGTTTTATTTAGGTTGAGTCGGTAGTAAAGGCCTGGTTTATACTGCTGAACAGTGCAATGAATTTTCACCTTGTCCTTTCCGCGCTACAGACAATCTATGATCCACATAATAGCCGGCTGTATTCATTTCCAATAGACGCACGCGTGCAGCATCCCGTAATCACCCTTTTAATGATAGGGACAACCCCGAAGACCGCCGCGTAAGGCTTCTTAACTGTAATCTTCTATTGGGTGCCCTTGTGCGCCTGGAGATATTTGAACAGTCCAAAGAAATATCAGCCACACCTGATTGATTGACCCTCTCCCTCTATCTGCACCTGAGTGGTAGACGAAGGATCGTTGTCTTTTTGGCCTCTCCATTATTCGTAGTGGTGCACAATCCAGGCCGCCCCGGTCCGGTGGCCTTCGGGTCTGGCGCTTACGGCAGGGTTAATATGCGTGACTGTGGTTTTGGAACGCATATTAACGTCTGCATCATCAACCAAGCTCACCTGCTATTCCCACAATCTAACAGGCCTGCACATACCGGCCATGAATCCGTTGAGCATCGCGGCCAGCATCCGATACCAGCACCATCACACGCGATGCCTGGCGGACCGACACGGGGAAATCAACGAGACTGAGACGGATGTTGGCGCCATGCCACTGCATTAAGCTAATTTGAAACATTCGACGCCAAACTTATGTAGAACATGAACATGGCTGAAAATCAGAATCCGCTTTGAATATGTCCTTATATAGCATTGTATACAGACAGTCGGGGCGTTAGAGGAATAACATCTACGGGGTTCAACATGAGAAATCAACGATCCCCATTATTCCTTGCGTAAATCTCAATCCCCTGACTATACATGAGCACCGAATCCCAAAACAATATCATTCGCCCGGTGTACACCCAGTCCGACTCGACAGCCTGCTAAGGTATTCAAACGGCCGGCTCAAGAGAACTGAGACGAAACATCCTCTTCAGTCTCGGCACTGCAACGTAATTAGCCCCTCTCAGTGTCCAAGCAACTACGTAGGGATGGATCAAACGAATAAGAAACATACAAAGAGGATGTCGCCGAATCGAGCGCTGAAGCCCAGTTGCCTAATAAACCCTGGACGTATGCAATATGAGCCTCAAGTTGAGGGATTTCGTTCGCTAGCAGAGTCTATGAATGAAGAGCCATCATCATCAGTAGTAGCCCATCAGTCTGCACATCGTGACTTGAGAGACGCACAGCAAATTCCCCAGTAAAACCCCCGGAAGCAGCATCAAGCTGGCCGCGGAGAGAGGCGTAACCTGTATCCATGGTGGTGGAGAAATCCACAAATGCCTGCTGAAGCGACCCGACTGTGTCATAGGAGACTGAAAGCTGGGGTGCTGGTGCTGCGGTTGCGATGGCGGCCAGGATGGTGGTGGTGAGGACGGCAGTGAAGTGCATTTTGCTGGTATTGTACTAGAAAGAGTACTAAGTAGTATATGTTGGATGTCTGGACAAAGGGTGACTTGAATTGACTTGGTGGTTTCCTGATACTTGATACTTTTCGTGAGATCTGGGGGTGCCATCTACCATATATTTATGCGCCAGGATGACAACCGCCCTGTATACGAAGTCAGAACCAGCAAGGCTCCCCCGGCAACCCAGACCACAAAGCCACCACCCGAACGTAGACCTAATTATGGACAAGGCTGCGACGGGGTCCTCGCTATTTTTGGGCTTTCTTCCACACTGTCAGATTCCCTTGGCGGGCATATGGCGCTACACGTCGATACGAGCCCTAATCACTGACTGGCTAGGCCCTTGACTTAACTTTCAGGCTGAGCCCACTGACCCCTGATAGCCGCCGCGGGGTTGTGGCCGAGTACAGTGGCCTATTAGAGACTACGCGAAAGACGCATCACATGCCTGCAGTACCCTGAGTGCTGCAGCTTCAGATCTACACATGGTATGAACTGTACGCAGCTCTGCTAAGAAGTCTGTAGAGGCTTATTGTCTAGAGTTTACTAGACTTTACGTTGCGAGGCCGGTCTTTTTAAGGGCAGCTCTTGATTGTCAGATTGCTTTTGATGACTTGGTTTACGCTGACCTCACCCGCGGACGCTTATGAGCCTCCTTGTTTCCTCCGAACACTTAGCTCAAACGTAACATTATACATCCGACTGGCATCATGATGTCGAAGGGTGGCGCTAAGCATGAAACGCGTTCGGCCCTGGTGATCGGAGTCGGACGTCATGTCCGGACGGACCAGGCGACGATTGTCACTCCAGTAAAATGGTAAGATACTAGGTCGCAGTGCGTCTTGGTTCGCAAGATTTAGATACAGGTCCTCCTCATGCCCGATGTGAAGGTCTCCAGTTGAGGTATCTCCCGTCGTGGCTGCCTGCCGTAGACACGATTGGATATGACCTGTGTAGTCCTGGAATTTTCCTGATCTCTCCTTACACGTCACTGATCGTAAGAGCATAGCGTTGCTCACTCCGACCCCGACCAGAAAAACTGGAAGATGATCGCACGTTTCGAACGAGAACCTGTTTTCAGCGTAGAATGTCCGTCGGGCTTCCTCGTAAAGCTGTCGGCTTACGGACATGATGGCCAGTGGATTTTGGTCGGGATTATGTTGCAGCCAGACGCCATTTCTGTGGGGCTCAACGTTTGTGCGCCGCAGGCATTTTCCAAAAGTCACTTCCTTGAAACAGAGAAGAAGCCTGTAAATCATAAATCGCAACTCTGACCGATCATTATTCTCCGGTTAGTCAGACGCCGGCCAAAAATCAAGAAGGAAAACGGGCAATACGGCGGGAAATATAAAAAGTGACCGCGTTACCTGGAGGGAGACGGAGAAAGGGAAATGGCTCTTCACGAAGAAGAACCGTGTCCTCATCAAAAGGAAGTGACCATTTGCGCAGATTCAAACGGCTGCCTCTTGCCGCCGATGATTCAGGGTCAAATCCACAGTGTTGCCGATAGATGACATGCTCAGTAAACCGGCGGCGCGAGGTGATGGTCTTGCAACATGTCCAGCATCTGTATTTGCGATCTTCATCCGCCTCGTAGGCAGAAGGGTACAGGCGACGAATAGCTTGCTCGATCTGCAAGACATCGTGGAGCCCATCGGCCGGGAGACGCCAGGTGCCTGTGTACTCGGAGAGGTGTTTATAAAGCGCTCTTTTGTTGGCATATCGCTTCCGACAAAATTGACATGTATTTGCAGTCCCGGGCATCTTGTCCTCGACTTCGACGAGACGAGACCGAACAGAGTGCTCGTCATGGGAGACAGGGCAGGGCAGGGGCTATCGAGCCAACAGCTGTCATGGTACTTTTCTGCACTGACAGTGCCTTGGACAAGATAACATTGTCTGAAGCGGCGTCAGTTGGTGACATGCCTCGCTGCCTCAGGCTCTCCACGGCGTCGGAACAAGCATGTTTCCGAAATCCCCATGCGAATTACCCGATTAGGTAAGCTCCAAACATGTGAGGGCCTGAGGCATACAGGCATGTTGCTGCTAGCAGTGGAATTAATACAGTTGGCGACGCTGCCACCGGCTAAGGATCCAGCCAACAGGCTATGTATACATGTCCTCGGGGTGTGCAGGTCGGCCAAATTGCTCGACCTGTACCCCGATCGACATGGATGTGGGTTTATTTTGGGCGCGGGGTATGCAGTCGCAAGCTTGGCTCACCAATAAGCGATCCCAGGATCCTGGACGAGGCTGAAGTGACAGGGGGAGGCGTTTGGCTTGGCTGGGGGAAGCGGCTGTGCAATCCGGCTTACGTGTAGGGGGTATATGTGCGGCTCTAATCCTCGGGTGTCAGGGTGAGATTGGTGCGAGGCTGGAGCCTGTGGGAATGTTGGCGCAGTGGGAGATATACACCAGCAGTTTCTGTTCATAGCTAGTCCCGAGGATGTCTGGTGCCTGGCGAGATGTAGAAAAGGCTGAAGTATGTGCGCGCTAGCTGCAGCAGCAGATCAGCTTCGAATGAAAAATTTGGAACGGTGGTGCTTGTTGAGCTGCTCATAATGGAAGCGACAGTGGTTCTATTGTTGGCTTTGAATAAGAGCTCGATTTGTGAGCAGCTAGGGTATTGCCGGGGGATTATGCTATATAACCGTCCTTATATGGCTTCGACAGTCAGGCCTAGCAGAGCGGCTACTTCTTCCTCACCACTACTTTGCTGAAAACCACAATAAACCTGACGAGGCAAGATATGGCGAGACTCGTAGAAAGCTCCAAGACTGTGACTGCAAAACCTCTTCCTGATTGCTTTGCAGCGTCGGGCAATATAATTGTGAGATGGAACGGCAATCTAGTTAGATCGAACGGGTATTCGCTTGTGTTTACATAAGGTTGGTCGTGTTTAGCATACCAAATAGTGGTCTATTTCGAGGTGCTGCTGAGCCCTAGTTATGGGCAGGATTGGAGGAGAGGGCTACTGACAATTGAAGTAGATCGTTCTTGGAGACTGTCCAGTATTTGCCTGCCATTTGACTGCCGATGAGAAGGAAAGTTGAAGTCTCATCATGGCCGGCGAGCCTTTTTACTAGTCCCATCCATCTCCGCGCTCGAGAGGCGTCTATCTGGGGATTTAAGGCTGGAGTGAGCGGTTTCCTGAGATATGACAATTAATTGTGATTTGGAGGCTGGACTAACTCACTCGAGGTGATTTAGACTGTACATTCGGACCCAATATATAGTCTCAACTCCCCTGGGAAATAGCTGCTGGCTTAAATTAGTATGGAGGCGGGATTGAAGTAGTCACGATATTTGAATAACCCTAGGCTAATGGCAGCAAGTTGGCAGCGAGATACGATATCCCTTCTACGGTATTATCCCGCAGCTCGATACAATGGTACTTGATGAGCTGCCCTTTCGTACTGGCTTTTTCTGAACATGGGGATGTCGAGCCTTTCAGCGTGGCAATCTCTTTGATATTGGGCGTATATGAAAACAACCCAAAATAGTAAGTCTGGGAATCAGTTTCACGTCTTTGTGGATGAGTACAAAGTATCTTCTTTAGCGAGAAGACAATGGCAGCCGAAAATGGCTCAAAAGAACTATGCGTCCCCATTCATCAACTAATGCCAGAGAGGCCAACAGCACAAAGAGCGACCATGGTTCCTATAACAAGCACAATCGTACATATACAGCCCCAGAACCCTTGATTATGATTACCACGTTAGATATTGCCATCCCACCATACAACTCGCTGCAATGGCGGACTCACAGGCGTTCCCCGAGGGCATGACCAAAGAGGAATTCGATCTGCTTATCGATGACTATGGGGACGCCATAGATGCCCTGGAAAGGTGGCCGAACATGCGCACATACATCTGGGACTACGGGCTAACGCGGGATGACCTCTGGAAGGACCAAGAGCCTCGCTTGACCGAGGCCGCAGTGCTCGACTGGCATTGGACCAGACACAACGATCTCGTTCAAACGCGGCCACACGGCCCTCTCGATCAGACACTCGTCCAGCAGAATCTGAGTGGGAGAAGGGATGTGATCAATGACCTGATCCGTGGCGGCTTTGTGCAAGTCCTCCAAGACCTCCATACGGCCGGCCGCTGGCATCCGTGTTCGTACTCCATCTGGGGCTACACGCCGTTCTACAGAGCGGTCACCCACAGGGGAGTGGCCATTGGAACCGTCGCCCCGCTTGACCAGATCATCCAGTATATTGCCCTGCACGCCCACGGGAACGAAAGATTCCTGCGCTCGCCTGGCTCCCTCGAAAGCGTCACCGGCAGCCCGGACCCGAACAACCACTGGGACATCGCCCTGCAAGAAAACCAGTACACCATCTTCGAACGCTGGCTCAAGTCCATCAGCATGCCTCCGCATATCCCTGCCCCAAACATGCCAGCTCTAAACTCCATCGTCCTCCAAGCAGCCTCGCAAGAACAGCTCTGCAGACGCATAACCCGCGCAATCGCCGAAACCCTCCTCAACTCACACAACATCAACCTAGCCCTCCACCAACCGCTCAACAACATCGGCACAGTCTGGCATCTCGCAGTCGACAACCCCAATGCCGACTTCCTCGACTTCCTGTACCCGTACATCCCCAACGAAATCGACACCATGCTCGGCATGCCACACACGCCCCTCCGCCGGACCCTCAACAACGGAGCCGCCTACCTCGCCCACTTCCGCAAGCTCCTCGACTTCGGCGCCGACCCGGAAACCCTCTATTGGGATTTCTTCACCCTCACCCACCGCAAGGTATCCGATCCGTGGTACAAGGCCCTGAAACCGCATATCCGCCACCAGCCGCACAACCGGGTGATCCGGCCGCGGGGCACGGTGCTGCACTGCGTCGTCGAGGGTCTTCCAAACGAGTTCCAGAACATCGCGGCGACGGTCCCTGCGGGGCGAAGAGCGGGTGCGCGGAGGAATGCGGTGCAGAAAACAACCAGGCTGCTGAAGGACCTGAGGGCTGGGAATCGGCGGGGGGTGCCTCAGGTGAATGAGACGAATAATAACGGCCGGACGGCGAGGGATCGTGCGTTGCAGCTCCGGTTGTTGGCCCTTTATGATTCTGATGCATGGCTGTGACTGCAGCCGGAACGGAGATTGGGACTTGATTCCACTCAGGTCTGGTGTGTGGGTTATAAATCGAGAGATGGTCAGCCTCTCCTCTCTGGCCCTAGCATTCTCACCCCTTTCTGCTTTTTGGTTAATGCATTTACGTCTGTATGTGATTCCACTGCAAATCTGGTGGGTATGATGATTGTGTCACATAGATAGATCGCTCTATAAGGCGCACAGTAGATTAATATCCAGTCGATTCACTTCATTTATATATCATGCATTAAAAATAGATATATCTAGCTATGCAGGGCTTCGTCGAGCAAAGAAGGAACCCAAGATCCATACATATACCAACCCCATTAAGAACTAATATAGGGATCTGAATTGCAGTTCAAGAGAGAAAAGGCCACTGCAAGGTTATAACTACGCTCTATTCCCTCCCTCTCCTTCAAGCAGGTGCGCTGTAAGCCTTTCCCCTCCAACCAGCGGTCTTCCACTAACCCAGACCCAGGGAGCGCACGAATCCCTTGATTATTTCGTTCTTACTGATTCGGGATCTCACTCTCTATCTCACACCTCGAGCATTCTACTCCATCCCTCTAGTCTATCATTCTCTTGCCAGCGATCCTTGTTCCTAGCTCTGGCGGTCTAGCACCTGCGTGCTCGTAGCCCTAACTGGTCTAATAGCCTGGTGAGAACACGGGCTCGCTCACCTGAAGCCGAGAAACCAACTTTCATAATGCCAACTACAAAGAAGGCTCCTCAGTAAGTCTACAGAAGAACAATGGGAAAACTAAAACGCAATGTCTCAGAGTCACTCATTGTTTTCAAAGTTCCTGGTCTTTGGACAAAGAGTATCTTCGGATATTGAAGCTTCGTCAACAAAGTGACTCTCGAACAAATAGCCCTAACATAAAGAGAACTCCGGACAAAAGCAGCCAAAATGACCATCTTGACAATAGAATACCTCAGTTTCTTTCAGCGACAAAATATATGCGAGCGAGTATGATAGCAAAAAGAGTAAATACATATAGAAGACCCTCCAAAAACCACTCCTCCATAGATTTCCATCCCGATCCAGCAAATCTAGATAGAAAAGACACCACAAACGGAGGACCGCATTACAACAACGTTTATTTATATATAATATATAGAGAAAATGGACCTCCCAAACACCCTCTACCACAAAATCCTCACCAACTCCCCCGACCGCATCAGCGCCGAACACCTCCTCCGCACCCTCCTCGACACCCTCGACACCAAGGGCCTCGTCCACCTCATGTCCGCCCAACCCGGCCTCACGGGGCTGACCTTCACCCACCACCAAACAACGCGCTGGCTCGGCGAAACCGTCTCCCTGGACACCCCCACGCAAGTCCTCCTCTGGCACCGCCACCGCCAGCACGACCTCCACCGGAATTCCCGACTAACAGAACTACAGGACGAGATCGCCGCCGCACGAGAAGCGCACAACCGACCACTCGAGGACGCCCTCATGACCGAAACGCGGCTGATCGAGCTCGACCTCCTGACCCGCCAGCGCCGCGCCCTGCAGCGCGCGGCCGGCCAAGTCGCCGCAAACCAACGGCGCGAGGACCCACTCTCTGAGACATCGAGATCCACGCCCGAGATGACATGGTACCGGGTGAACCGGCCCCGCGCGCACAGCGCGCTCGTGGCACGTCGGGAACGCATCCGAGAGCGGATCCGCGATCTCCGAGCCTCGTTACCGCCGGGGACGGCGCCGTTACCATATCTAGGACCGTTGCAGAACCCGCTCCAGGATATGAAGTCGCGACTGCGCACGCAGGACCGAGTCATTGATAAGCTGGTGTCGCGGGGCCAGATCCGGCCGCTGCTGATGCTGAGGCGGCTGGGGCTGTTCAACCCGCTGGGGTTCACGAGGAAGGGGGTGACGTTTCTGGCGCACGCGGTGGAGAAGAATGCGCGGCGGGTGGCGCGGTATATCGCGTCGCAGTATAGTGTTGTGGAGTTCCTGGGGAAGTACGCGACGGCGGCGCTGCTGCCGACGGGTCGGGCGGCGGAGGCTGAGTATAACCATTTGGATCTGCTGCTGCTGCGCGGGTGGGAGGCGCCGTTCTGGGAGATGTGGCGGTTTGTTCGGCCGCAGTTGGCGGAGTTGGGGCTGGGGGCTTCGGAGGCGCTGCACGGGCATACGCGGGAGGTGCTGTGTACGCTTGTCTCGGCGGAGCAGGCGAGGGAGCTGCTGCTGCGGAGCGGGCTGAATCTGGCGAGCTTGGTGCCGGATGGGAATGACAATCCGTATCTGCCGTGGAGTCGGGGCGGGACGGCGTGGCATGTTGCGGCGGGGAATGGGCGGCATGTGGATTTTCTGGATTTCTTGTTTGAGCAGATTCCGGAGGATGTGAATGAGGAGAATGATGATGGGAGGCAGGCGCTGGATATTGCGGTGTTGTTTCAGAGGCTGGATGTTGCGCGCAGGCTGGTGGGATATGGACATAGGGTGAATCGGCAGATGAATGAGTGTTTGCTGGAGGGGGTGCCGGAGCTGGATGATGAGTGGTTCTGGTTGTTCCTGGAGAGCTCGAACGCGGAGGATTTCAGTCCGGCGGCGGCGACGCGGAATGGGTCGTATCTGCATTGTATGATCCGCGGGTTGCAGAGGCAGCTGGATGAGATTACGCAGTTGAGAGGCGATAACAGCATCACGCAGGGAGTGGCGGTAAATCGGAGGAGGAGGCTGATGCGGCGGGTCCTGAAGCTGATCGGGATTGTCAGGAATGGGAAGCATCCGATCAATATGCAGATTGGGGATCAGGATTTCAACACGGCGGAGGAGCTGGCGAGCGAGCTGAAGCTGTGGGAGGTTCTGTATGCCTTGCAGGAGAAGCCGCAAATGGTGTCCACCGATCAAGGCAGGGGAAGGGGGTGTCGATACGGGTTGCGGGATATAGAGCGGAAGAATTATAGGTATGTAGTGTGAGTAGTAGCATCGAATCTATCATCTAGACCTCTAAGAGGGCCGAACAGGGCATGAAAAAGGTACAGCGGTAGAGCTTGGAACATTAGGAGACCTAGATAGTACTCCTATGTAACATAATGGAGTCGGTTTAGCATCTTACAAGCACCTACGACATGCTTAGATCGAGTCAGCCCTATCCATACAGTCATGGCCCAGCCCTACTTCGAGACGGACCCTACTCTAAGCTGCTCCCATTGCCTTATTGATACCATGATAAAAGGCTAAAAGCCCAGACGTAGACCTCCAGCGAAGATATGATCCAACAAGTGACTGATGTCGATTCAGGTCAACAAAGACACAGTTCCTGTAGACTGACTGTCCACAAAGCATTGTGTTTCAAGCCATACAAAGCGCACACGCCATTCATCACAATGTCGACATGAAACTCCCACTACAAAGCCTATAAAAGCAAAATAAAGCAATGAAAGGGAGTCGAGTTCAAGTACGCACGAGTAAAAGGATATTGTCTCAAGTCAAGCCAGATATAAGTACACAACAGCCGCATAAACAAGAAGAAAATAAAACCACATACAACATTCACTAAACCTATCCCGTCCCAAGACAACCCCATCAGACACGAAGACACATTACCTAGTATATATATAATATAAGCACAATGCCCCCAAAACGACGAAGCCGGACCCGCCACCGACGCAAAGACCCCCTATCCATCTACTGGACCGGGCTCATCAGCCACGGCCGCCGGGGAAAAAACGACGACGACGCCCGCAAAAAAGCCTTCGACTGGCTGGAACGCGAATGCCACCCGAACGACACAACCGGATACGCCAACCTGGTGAAGCTGATGGCGCATCGGCCCGAGATGGCCGGGTTCCTCTTTCACGAGTACGGGATTCGCGGGATGGACTTCCTGGACCCGGCGCTGGTGCTGCATGGGCCTGCGGACGTGGTGAGATGGCACCAGGATCGGTACCGATACCTCCGTGCGCGGGCTGTGCGGTTGGAGCGCGCGGATCGGCGCGGCGCTCCGGATTATTACCTCGATCAGGCGGTGGTTCGGGAGCTGGAGCTGGAGATTCCGGTTCTGGAGCAGCAGGCGCGGGATGTGGTGATGAACCAGGCGAGCGTTCCCTATGGGGAGAGAGAGATAATAAAGCTGACTCGTGAAGAAGAGGAGTGGAATAGGACCTACCGCGAGGAGATAGTGACCGGACTGGAGGACGGTCTCGCGCGACAGAAGGCGCGGCTTGAGAGCACGAGACAGAGACTGCCGGCGAAGATGCCGACTTACCCTGCTATCCCGGCCCCTGCGGCTGGGTGGTCGTCTACTATCAGCAAGAGAATCCAGGAAGACAACGTCCGCCAGTTCCACTACCCGATCGAGGACCTGATCGAGGGAAAGCATATCCAGGCACTGAAGATGCTGAAACGCCTCGGCCTGTTCAACCCCCACGGCTACACCCGCAAAGGCGAGACGTTTCTCTACTATGCCCTCCGGCACAACGCCCTGTCCATCGGAAAGTCCCTCCTGCCCAGCTACAGCGGCGCTGAGATCCGCGGACCCGTCAGAGTAGCCGGACTGGAGCCTGCGGCGGACGACCGGGACGGCCAGGACCACCTGCAGCTCGCGTTGAAGGAGAAATGGAGCTTGTTCTTCGACATGTGGAACGCATCCCATGATGCCCAGGAACCACGGCAACTCCGAACATACTTGGACCAGGCTCAGCTGAAAGGCCTATGCACATGGGCGACGGGAACCTTCGCGCGCCAGCTCGTAGCCCGAGGGGACATCAACCTCGCGTTCGTCCTGCCGCGGAACAGCCCCAACAGGGACAACGCGTGGCATTCCGCCGTGGAGAATCCCAACCTCGACTTCCTCGACTTCCTGGCGGAGCATATCGGACATTATATTAACCACCAGAGCAAGAAACCTCACCAAAGCGAGACGGAAACGCCGCTAGACCGCGCCCTCGCAGCGTCCAAGTACGATGTCGCCGAGCGCCTGATCCAACATGGTCACAGCTTCCAGCGCAAAGCCAGTGGTGTTCTCGAGGAGCTCTGTGACCCGGAGGATCCGCGACTGGTTCTATACCTGAAAGGCATGGGCCAGGGTCTGGGCGGGTCAAGGTGGCTGCATGAGGTTGTGGAGGCGTTGGAACGGAAAGTCCAGCAGGAGCCCACGGCAAGAGACGTATGGGTTTTCAAGGCGAAGAGGCTTATCCGGAGAATCAGGGATGGGAATTGGGTTTCCATAGTGAATTTGAACACGCAGGACGGGAACAACCACACTGCATTTGCGCTCTCTACGCACTATGGATTCCCGGAGCTGGAAGACTTGCTGAAGCCGCCGGCGAACCCCCCGGCGAGTACGGGGGCCCGGTTGAATCGCACTCGCTATGATTGGCGTCCGGCGCCGAAAAGGAGGCAGCTCAACTGAAGACCTCTCAGGGCTGGACTGGAAGCATGATGGTCCGGGAGGTGGCGATGGGGGAAAGGCGAGGCTTCCCAGCGCGAGCAGATATGGTTCGAAAGACGAGAGGAAGCAACAGTACGCAATATCTGACCTCGCGGGCGACGTTCCGCGGAAGAACGACCATTAGATAGATATCCACCCATAATCGGATTCGATAGAAATAATGTATGTTACGCTTGTCAGGAGAAATGTACAATTATATGCTATGATCTAGACATGTTAGCCCTTTTTTACAAAACTTGCCAACCAATGACTGGCCGGTAGATCAAGCCGCGGGACGGCGATATATACAAATGCAAACGCCACGCCATGAAATCAAAGATGCTTCGACGAGTCCACCGGAGGTGCCGCACGCTCCTCTGTCTCAGGGTCAATGGCGTCCGTGGGCGGGCCGACGTAGTTCTTGTGACCCCAGACCCAGTACCAGATGGCGGAGATGGCGACGAAGCCGACGAAGACGACGGAGGCGTAGTTCATGGTCTCGACGGTGACTTCCATGTAGGAGGGCATGCTGAAGAGGGGGATGGCGAGGAGGGTCCATGCTATTGCTGTTAGAAAGAGGCGGTAGAAGGACGGGGAAAGTAGGGGGAGCGTACCCAGTGCAACGACGTTGCAGATCACGCCGATCACGCCGAGATCGAAGCTGCCGTGCTTGATGTCCTCGCGGCCGCGGAGGATGAGGGAGACGGCGATCGGGCAGGCATAGCTCATGGTGAGGAGGATGACGCCGACGCCGGAGAAGGCGTTGTAAGCGGCGGAGGAGCCGAAGTAGATGAGTCCGAAGAGCAGCTCGATGACCATGCCCAGCATCATGGCGTTGAGCGGGACGTCGAGCTTCTTGTTGATGACTCTCCACCACCCGGAGCCCGGGATGGCGCCGTCACGGGCAAAGGCCCAGGTGCATCGGGAGGTGGCGGTGACGCAGCCGATACCGCAGATCAGACCGAGAATCAGCAGCCCGAGCAGCAGCAGGAAGGATCCGACGGGGTTCCCGATGGCCGAGTGGATGATGGCGGGGACGGGCTGGCCGGAGGCCAGGGCTGCGAGGCCGGGGAGGTCGTGCATCACGAAGCAGACGGGGATCAGGAAGACGAGGCCGGCGATCAGGTTGATGACAATGGTTCCCACCATCGCCTTGGGCACTTGGACGGCGGGTTGACGGACCTCCTCGCACATACTACCGACTTAGCTTTTATCACTCTGGTTGGACGCGAAACGACTTACGTGATGATCATGCCGGTGGAAGAAGTGGCGTAGGCAGCTTGCAGCAGACCGATGCAAAAGGACCAGCCGGCGGGCCATCCGGTCTGGGGCTCGAAGTGGCCAAACACCCATTTGGCATGGTTTCTGCCTTCTCTCGCGACGACCAAGATGCAAATGTCCAGGGCAACGACACCGACCAGGGTCCAGAAGATGGCAAACGACTTGAGACGCGATTAGCAGAGATCTCAATGATAGGATAGGCGCATTGGGATTCTACCTCCAGCAGAGGGAGCCACTTGTTCATGAAGGCCGGAACCACATGGCAGATCACCGTCACAGCCAGGAAGATGACATAGGTATGCCACTCTTCCCAGTTCTCCGTGAGGCCGACGCCGTTCGAGTCATGGAAGACATTCAAGCAGGCGATGAAGAACTGGGCAGTGCCGAAATTCACGGCCAAAGTGATCATGATCTGCCCCGTCACGTAGGCCCATCCGCACACCCAGGACGAGATGCGGCGACACCAGATTGGGGACAAGACAAAGGTCTGGTAGTAGACTCCACCGGCAGTCGGGAAGACCGAGGTGATCTCGGCCAGCGAGGCAGCTACACAGAGGATAATCAGCGATACAAGGACCCAGCCCCAGACGATATTCGTGGGGCCACCGCCGGCAAGCGCATAGGTATACGTGGTCGACAATCCATACGGGACGGAGGCGAGGATAAAGGACATGAACACCACGTTCCACGTCGAGCGGTTTCGGGAGAGCTCCGGGACATAGCCGAGGGTTTCCAGCACCTGGTCGGCCATTTCTGTATCGGTGGCCCCGGATTCTATGGCGCTGTCGTTGACCGGGGGGTCCCATTTGGCGGCATTTTTCCGGGCGGTCATGGTGGATGGGATGGTGCGGGGGCAATCAATAACCAGGTCAAGGTGGGCGCTTGGGGTTCGGACAGTTGGCTGGAGGAGACGCTGGGATCGGGAGGGATGGCGCAAGGGCTGCTGGGCTTATGCTGCTGCTTAGGCTGCTGCTTAGGCTGCTGCTGACGCTGAGTCGAAGGTGCTATGGGGATGGAAGGATCTACCGCAAGGGCATGATACACTTGTACGGGCAGTCCGGGGGCGAGCGATGGGTTGTGTAGTCTATACGGAGTCTGGGGAGCCGGCTGCTTAAGAGTTAAGCCTAAGAGACCAGGTTCCAAGAATCCAGCTCCCAGCTCTGACAAAATTTTTCCCCTTCGCCCTCTTCGCCTGGCATTAGTCTAATCTGGTCGCTGGGAAATTAAATAATTAATCATGACCGGCCTCAGCCTCAGCGCTGCCATTCGCTGCTCTGGTCCCCGCGGCTTATCTCATCCGCCAATCCTTGCTGTTTCGGGCCTAGTCTCGGTGGCCGTTCCGTGGCGTGGGCCGGTTATCTCCGCTTTCTATTGGTCCGTGGCCACGCCGTCCGGACGCGGGGTCTAAAGTGACGTCATGAAACACTGGGCCACCAGTCACGTGAGTGGCTTGAAACCGAAAGCCTCGGAGCAAAGCTGCATCTTGGGATCTTCTTGTTATTCACGGTGACCAGATCATCCTCCCTCGGTCTGCCGATATCTGCCCATGACCCCAACCCGAACCCGACTCATTCACCATCGTCGTATAGGTCACCATGTAGGCCCATCGGGTGTCAAGCATCCGCTTAATCTCGTACCTCGGCCAGACCCTGTAGTCGGATCAATGGCCAGTTCCCCGGCCAGACCCAGTGGCTATTGCTCTCCGTGCCATGGCATCCTAAGAGGCAATGAGGTCGCTTAGCAAGTCGACCTTGACAACTCGGAAGCGACGAGCGCCTCATTTATCCGATCCTCCGGTTCTCTACCACTTGCCCGTTAGAACCAACCCCGTACCCCTTGCATGGCCCGGTCCACTCTCTGTAATGCTCCTATCGGACTAGCTTCCTGCTGCAGTAAATGTCGCATCGGACCCGCTCCAACACGCTTCGAGTCTCGACCCTTTGCTGTAGAACGGGCCGTGCCTTGGCCATGTATACACAGCGTACACTGCCCGTCCGTCAATGACAGACTGGGAGTGCGTGGACTTGTGCCGATATCTAAGCTACTCCTGGATCATCCCGACTTGATGAGACTGGACCACGAGATGGATTTCCTGATATGAAACAACTAACACTGCTCAGCCCCAACAACTCCACTCTGCTGCAGGTCAAGCTCACTCCCCACCGCCACACTACACTACATATCGCACGATCGCAACTAGGAACAAAGCACTCTACAGTCTACTCCTTGGCCGGAAGATGACACACCTGTCACGCTGTCAGGACCTATCCTGCACATAAAGTAGCATCCAGACTTACAATCTCCACATTATTCCCCAGCGGATCCCAAATAAACGACGCATAGTAGTTGGGATGATACTGCGTCCGCAACCCAGGCTCTCCATTGCTCTTCCCGCCAGCTGCAATCGCAGCCTCATGAAACTCACGGACAGTCTTGCGGTCTATCTCTGTCAGACGAACTTCGCATTGCCCATGTAACACAGACATACCGTTGGAAACAAAGGCAAAGTGGAGATTCGGAGCCGTATCCGCCGTCGTCTCGGTGATCCAAAAGTCCGGCACCTCGTCTCCGAGGCCAACCGCGCCCGGGAACCGCATCAGCTCCTTGTACTTCAGCGGCGCGAGAGCCTTCTTGTAGAACTCCACCAGGTCCTCGAACTGGCCCGTCGGCGCATTGATGCCGACGTGGTCGATCTTGCTGGAGGGGACGAAGTCGCTATTGGGGTCGAACTCCATCTTGCTATCGAAGCCTTTTCAAGACACTGGGTCAAAGACACCTGTTATCGATGTGTGTTAGATGGCAGGATGGTGATGGTGATGGTGGTGGTGGCGGTGGTGTAGATAGGTGACGTCGATTATATACTTACGCCAAGGACAAATGCGGGGAGTTCGACACCGAGCCATATAAATGAATACGACATTCCCCGCGACATGGCATTCAGAACCCCTCGTACAAGTATCATCGAGACCTTGGCAATGCTGGTGAAAACCGAATCATAGCTCTCGTTTGAGCCATCCCTATGGGCTTGGATTCAGGCGGCGGCGTGTCTGCCTGGGAGGATTCCTCGGCACAGCCGGATACGAGCCTTGCACGAGGTCTTTCTCAGACAACTGGATGAATGTTGATAAAGGACCCTGCAGATTGGGCCATGCGCAGTTCTAGACCTGCTTGACGCTTTGGCCCTGCTTGGAGAGGCCTCTATGTAAACGCTAGGGCAGCCCAGATATCAATCCGTTTTAGGGCCCATGTCCCGATTCGTTGTGGCCAGGATGATGCCATTGCTGTGGCTGTTGCTGGGCTTTGGTATCAGAGACGCCTCGGGACTGGATTCTCCTCCAGAACGGGACTCTGTTGGCGGTTGTCTCTCTGCTACGGAACTGCGGCTATCAAAATCCAGTATCTCAACTGAAGGCTGGAAATTAGTAAACGACATGCTGCGTCGTATTCACGTAATCAAGCGGATGGAATACGCTATGGAAGTGGATGTCAATCAAACCTGTCCCATAACACGGACAGGAATCAATACAACATCCCTTAAGCCATCTATAGACGCCTCATGCTATCCAAACGAACACGAACTGGATTACAATCCCAACCTCGATGCCTCTGCGTGGACAATCATCGGCACCTCCTCCTCCAGACTGCCCTCCGCGGGCGTCCACCCCAGCACCTTGCGGCCTCGAACAGCCCTACCGCGAGAATTCCACCCCCAACTGGCCGCCTCAAAGCCCGCCGGCGAGTTGATCGCCTCCTCCAGCGACAGCTCCTTCACCTCGGGCTTCTCCTTTAGATACCCCAGCTTAAACGCCTGCTCGCCCACCTCCGCCGCCAACTCCCCCCAGACATGCTCCCCATTCTCACAGAGAAAGTACCCCTTTCGCCCCCAAACCTCCGCATCGCCCCTCCTCCCAGGATCCACCGCAACATCGACCAAACACCGAAACATCCGACTCAAGTCATACACATGCACATTATTCCACCGCGCCAATCCCTTCCCAATCCGGGGCACATACCCCTCCTTCAGCACAAACGTCGCCAGCTCATAGACCTGGCGTCCCCGCAACGACACGGGTCCTCTCCCGCGCCCGTAGATCGTCGGCGGACAAACAATCGCCGTCTTCACGCTCTCCGCATGCTCTGTCCCCGTCCGGAGAACAATCTCATCGACATTCCGGTGGAACGCCGCCGCCGGAAGACCCACCAGTTCCTCCACGCCCTCGTCGTCATTAAATTCCTTCGGATCATGCTCTCCATGCACCTTCTTCACCTCGGAATCGAAATACGTCAGGATCCCTGTCCCCCCCGTGTGCAGCCAGTATCCCGGCCGCGAGGCCGAGTGCCCCTCCACCAGGCCCCGGGCGATCGCCTTCGCGGCGCCGACGTGGTCGGAGGAGTCGGCTGTGTCTGTAGTATCTAGTTAGGTCTCCATCCCAACGGTGTGTATAAAAGAAAAAAGCCAGAGAAAAGCAGGTTAGGGGGAAATACGAAGAACAATATCCGCCCAGGCGGCCTCGCGCGCAAGGATCTCCGAATCGTCCAACCCGCCCATGACGATCCTAACGTACGGGTATAATTCCCGGACATATTTCGCCTTCTCCTCGGAGCGGATCAGGGCCGCGTATTCGAATTCCGGGGTGGGGTAGTGGTGGGAGAGGTGGTGGAAGGCGTCGCCGCCGATGTAGCCGGTGATGCCGGTTAGGAAGAGCTTGGTGGGCATTTCGGGCGGATAGCGTACGGTATGGTATGGAGAGGATAGGAGGGTTTATGGGGGGTTGAGGTAGCTGCAGTGGTTTTGCTTGCTGGCTGTAGATGCGTAGCTTTGGTTATAACTGTTGGAGATGGTGGGGGGGATGATCTCATCGTCTTACAAATCATCGCTGTCTACTTAAGGTAAAAGTAAAACAGCGCAGTTCCTCGAACATGACATGACTCGCGCTGTTCCCAAGCCCCTGAGAACTATATCTACTTACTCTTCATGTAACTAAACACCATTGTAGAAGCAATAACTACATCACTACAGCAAGCCATGGTTCATTCCGCATACGTGTCCTGGATGTATATACCTTACCTACCTAACTACTACCGTCCGCTCATCAGCCCGAGACCCCACCAGGCACATCGTTCATGATTACCACCGTCGGTGACGTTCTGCAGACGCAGGATGAAACCATGTCAGCGTACTTCGGAGAAACGGGGTATGATAGAGAATCAATCTCGAAGATGAGGGTCTCCTCCGGGTATGTGCCGCTGAGTCCCGAGAGGCAGGATCTTCGCTCCAGCAGGGGAATCCTACCTATGCCGTGCACCGACACGGTTCATTCGATCAGGAAAAGATCTCAAACTCGGGCAGAGATGGTTTAGCACATTAGTTCTATGTTTCTTTTTCAGTCACTTTGAGAAATTGCTAAGAGTACGCGTATAAACAGCATGGTGTACAGTATATCACATTTTTTTTTTTTTTTTTTTTTTTTTTTTTTTTTTTTTTTTTTTTTTTTTTTTTTTTTTTTTTTTTTTTTTTTTTTTTTTTTTTTTTTTTTTTTT